>JAOTRI020143069.1:0-20960 GCA_028564885.2 Zoanthus sanctaehelenae
CCAGGGGGAGTCAAAGACTCTCATCCGCTTAACACTACAGAAACCGGAGATAAGCGCCGGCCCCATGGGCCATTAGGCTCGTATAAGGATTTAGCTAGCTTCAATAACTCTGAAGAAGAGAGCATTTAATTATTTTCGTTATTCCGTGGTTATATGGGCTTGGTCACTCAGCATTAAACGAGTCCAAAATATCTCCAACTACAATGAATGCAGAACGTTTTCTTAAGTTTTTACTCTTAAATAAAGTAAAACTAACGCTATTACGTGATTTTGTATCAAACTATTTATCATACAAGATTAAACGCTTCTTGGAAACAATTTTACTCAAATATTCTGTTTTTTAGTGCTTTGAAATTTAAGAAGTTCATGGCTGCGTTCTGAAAAGGACTGGTAATAGCCGTGAATGACGTTTATCTCAAATAATAACGGTGCAGTATGGAACTCATTTGATTAACTATCGTAATTGTTCATTTTTAGACAAGTTTAAGACTAGAATGACGTTATTTACGGCTGTTTGATACCAATCTCATTCATTCAGGACCAGTATTGAGGGTAGTTTACGAGCTTCAAAGTATTAAGAAAAACATTTGACCAAAAACAAAACATGTTTTTGCAAAAGCAGGTAATATTGTATGATAAATAATTTCAAACATAGACAAGAAAGATTCGAATTTTACTTTACTTAATCCAACTCAAGTTTGACAAATTTCGGCTAAGTTCAAATACCGTAGTTGCAATTTTTATCCTTGTCTATCACTGTCTTACAGGTGGACTCGCTGTGGCTGTGCCTGGAGAGTTGCGTGGTATGGAAGTTGCGTGGAAAAAATATGGCAAACTGAAATGGGCGGAGCTCTTTGCCCCAGCTATTAGAATTGCACGTCATGGTTTTAAAATTCCCGAGACACTGGCTATCGCGCTTTCCATGTGGAACAAGACGATTCTAGAAGATGAAGGATTTAGGTGCTGTACATATTGATATTCAATATATAATCAAACTTTTGTGTAATTAAATTTCAAAAATTGGTTTTATTACAGGCAGCAAGCACAGGATAAACTAAGTGTGGACACACAAATACTGTATTTTTATGGAATCAGTTGTAAAAGTAAAATTGTGAATTTAAAAAGAATGTTTTTTATGTGTATAATGAATATAAATAGATAGAATATATTTATGAATACAAAGTTTTGTGAAGATTATCAAATGATTGAGAAGCGTTCAGCTTTTAGAACATTTATTATAAAATTTTTACCTTAGATTTATATTTATCGTATATTTAATTGTCAATAAAGTTTAACTGCCCATGGAATAACACAACCTTATTATACTCAATATCATGCTAACTCAGTAAATATCAATTCCTATCTTACGGCTGGAAATGTTTTCAGAGCGCAATTTGTGAAGATACGTTTGTGCAAGTTTTTGTGTTGTAGAGAAAAGTAAATCTTTCTGTTGAGCCTCGAGCACAATTCACATTGCAGGAAAATGTTTGCCCCCAATGGAAAACTGTTAAAGAAAGGAGACTTGTTGAGGAGACCACAATTGGCGAAAACGTTGAGTGTAATTGCGAGAAACGGCAGTGCTGATCCGTTTTACGACGGGCCAATGAGTAAAGTCTTCGTTCATGACGTCAGAGCCAAAGGGGGTATCGTAACCTTGAATGATCTTAAGAACTATCAAGTGAAGATAAAGCCAGCGATACAGACCCGCCTAGATCGGTACACATTAATAACATGCCCTGCTCCTACTGCTGGCCCAGTCTTGTCCCTCATCTTGAATGTACTTGATGGTAGGTAGCCAACTCATCTTGAATGTACTTGATGGTAGGTAGGCACCTCAATTTGAATGTACTTGATGGTAGGTAGCCACCTCATCTTAAATGTACTTGACTCCTAGCCCTTAACTTAATCCTAACCCTAAAGTCAATCCCGACACTACTCCTAGCCCTTAACTTAATCCTAACCCTAAAGTCAATCCCGACACTACTCCTAGCCCTTAACTTAATCCTAGCCCTAAATTCAGGTTAGTGTAGCGGTCATCACTCGCATCTCTCAGCTCTACGACCTGGGATCGACTCCCGCGCTCTGCACTTGGGATGAGACTTGTCAATCTCAATCTGACTCCGAGGGTTTTTCTTCGAGTTCTCCGACTTTCCTCCCTCATCGAAATTGGCTCCCAGTTTATAAAATCTGGCTGTGGTGCTGTGCTCCGAGGTCATGCATGGACCGTGTTCCTGGGGCCGAGTCCCTGGAATAATCAACATCCCATTGTTCCTCTTCACCCCCCGAGAGGGAGATGTGAGTCAGTAGAAAGTAATGAAGATAATATTGAAATTACGAAAGTGGGCAAAGGCACAATATTGTGTTTATATTTTAATTGCGCTGAAAAAAAACTTGTCAAGTCTTATCGCTTTTCAGTTTCGAAACTACACTTGGTGTTTGGTGGGCATGTAAATTATTTATAATTTCATTGTTGAACTTGAAACTCTAATCGGATAATTAAATTTATTTACTCTAAATTTAATAAACAGAAATATTGTTTAATTCCCAAAAGAAAGTAAAAGTACTATTCTTCAGCAAGGACAAAGTTTGCCGTTCACTAGACCGTATTTGACCAAAAAATAAATACACTTGTATAAATACGATTCTCGTGAGCTCATGTTAAAATAATTTGAAACTAAATATTTAGGCACTGAGTTGAAAAGTCGACAAATCTGAAGCGAAATTTAACAATCGAAGTTATTGCTGAATAAGACAAAATGTGTTCAACCTTGTTTTCTGTGAAAATATCCATGATCAAATCCAAAAGTATTGCCAGACTTGTGTGAACTGCCTTGAAATGTACATCAAATTACACTGCCGAGGGGCTCCATAATGGCGGACACCCAAATATGCATATCGCGTGACGTCATGTGAAAACAAGCAATTGGTGGGTTTCGTAAGGTTCCAGTTCAGCGCACATGGTGGTCAGTTAAACTAAAGAATCTCATTAGAATCGAGTTTGAATCTCATTTTTTGACCACCATCTGCCATTGTGTTACATCCTCGCGGGACTTAGTGAAACCCAAGAATTGTTAAAATGATTGTAAGAACAACAGTTTTTTGAATAAACGAATAATTCTTGGTGCTGTAATATTCATCAAAAACTGTAATAAAGTTATGTACATTTAAACTGAATCGGTCTCCCAAGCAGTTTATAGATTTGTTTTTTTAATAACATTGTTTTGGTTTCTTTTAGGCTACAAAATGGGAGCAAACGACATAAAGAAACACCCCGTCAGAACGTACCACCGAATTATCGAGACCTTTAAATTTGCGTTCAAGTACAGATCACAGCTGGCAGATCCTGATTACGAGCTAAGCGTTAGAAAGGTACGATCAATGTATTGCTTTTTATTTTCAGGACGTTGAGAAAAAGTCCTTACTTCAGTGTCACCTTGACAATTCAGTCATTATCATCATTGTCACCGCAAATACTATTGTCCTCACCACCATCAATACCCCCAGCATCATCACCGCCAACCATACTATTTCTATTACTATCAGCATCAGCATCATTATCATCACCATCACCATCATCATCATCATCATCATCATCACCACCACCACCACCACCACCACCACCACCACCACCACCACCACCACAATCACCACTATCATCATCATCGTCACCGTAGTCATCATCATCATCACAAGCGCCATCATCATCACCATCACCACCAATACCAGCAGCAGCACCACCATCACCCTCATTAACTGTGGTCATGACCCTCATAGTAACGTCTTTGCCATCATTATCATCACCGTCATCACCTTAATTATCACCATCATCAATGTCGCCACCAAAGCTATGAACGTCATCTCTGCACCATTATCACCACAACTAGTACAATCGTAATCATCACCAACCTGACCACCATCAACACCATCACGATCAACATAGCGCTGTCGTCGTTTACATCTCTGCAAATAGCGTTAAAACTATTCATCGTAAATAATAATTTATTAATATTTTCACCAGGCTGTAAGACATATGCTAAGCCCTCGTTTAGCTGAGGAAATAAGACGCAAGATTACAGATTCTGAAACTCATAAAGTCAGTTACTATGGCAGTCGCTATCACGTGCCCATCAAAACAGGCACCACCCACCTGACAGTGGTGAGCCCGGATGGTGACGCAGTTTCTGTGACGAGTACTGTCAATGGATAGTAAGTGTTATTAGGTGAATTAATTCTGTTTAAGTTAATTGTTTGGTTTTAGTAAAGGAATTCGCTGACAGGGCAAAACAAGATATTTATCATTATTACCATGCAGTAAGTATAGGTAATCGCATGAGGTCGAGTCGCGGAGCGACGAGGGTAATTTGGAAGAAATTGAAAACACAAGTGAAATTAATCCTTAATTTTACGAGGAAGAATGCGATTACATGTTTATGACATAGAGAGCAAAATTCTTCGCGCGCTTTCTTCTAAACCAATCGTCGTTGTCGGTGTCGTTGTTGTTGTCGTTGTCGTTGTCGGTGTCGTTGTCGTTGTCATTGTCGGTGTCGGTTTCGTTGTCGCAAACCAGCAACCAATCAGCGCCTAGTAATTTTGCCCTCAATTAAAGAAAAAGCCCTGCCTTTTCAGCCAATCAGCATCGAGTAATTTTGCCCTCTATGTTACAAATTTAAAAATTAATAGAGTTGATTGATTATTAAACTTGACGACTTTCTTTGTTACATGTTAATTTTCTCTTTTACCATGTTGAAATATGACGTTGATCGTGCACAAGTAACACAAGGCTTTCATTTGTGCTCACAACATGAAACAAAGAAACATAAGCTTAGTTTCAAAGCGAGTAAATTCTGCAAAGATTATCAATGATATCAAAGATATTAAAATACAATTTTGATGTTTATTTAGCACTTACTAAGGAAATGTACTGACAAAACTTTAATGTATCATGTTTTTTTTCATATCATGTACCGTTAAGGTACCCCTTTTACAAAGAAAAATAAATTTTCAGCTATGAACGGACTAAACTAGATTTTTTTTTGGAGTCAAAAAGGTGAAAAGCCTTCATCAAAATTTTGGATACCAATTCGCAATATTTTAGACTTAAAGTGTATGTTGTTCCGTGTTTAGTTTTTCATTTTCTATAAAATGATATGGTCTAAAAACAATCTGTTAAAGGGGCTATGTCGCGCTGTTTTAGCAATTTATTAAAATCCAAAATATGTTTTGTCCTCAACAGAATTCCAGAAATAATGATCTAGGTTTGTTATTTAAGACTATATTATGATGTTTATTCAGATTCTTGTCATTCTTTCCAAGAGACGGGAATAATGGAAATAGATTGAAAGTTAAAGCACTAAATTTTTCAAGTTTTAATGCTACCTCAAATAAAAAGTTTTAATGGTTACGCTCAATTAAAACATGTTTTAGATACTCACCTCACAATTTATCAGGAACATTTTATGCATAAGTAAAACCCTAAATAACAATTTAGCAAAAAAAGAATTAACATAATCGTCATGAGATAGCCCCTTTAATTAAACCATATTTAGTAATATTTGGAATCTCTCTATATTAAGTATTACTTCTTCGTTAATTAGAGTTTTAACAATCTAGCATTTAATAAGAAGTATTCTTTTGTTTATACAAATAGGACGATCACAGTATATATATTATTTGTTTTAATGATCGTCCTATTTGTATAATTACTAGAGAATATATTAATGTAAATGCGCGATGCAGTTAATACGATCATTGTGTCCATGATACACCAATGTTATTCAGTGATTGTGCCACACAATTCGTATATCATAACCCAATATAGTGACCTTGCTCACCATATGAGTTCCCGTAGCTCAGTCAGTGGTAGAGCGTCCGACTAGTGTGCGGAGGGTCATGGTTCGATTCCCATCTGGAGCTCAGATTTTTTCTGAGTTCTTTGCCTCCGCAAGTGTTTATATATATATATATTATTGTTTTGTTTGTTGTTTATATATATTGTATTGCGTTAAATAGTTTCTTCATATTAACATATTTGATGCTTTAAAACGTGTTGTACTTTTTTCAAAAGTTTTGGAGCAAAGTTTCGTTCATCCAAGCTGGGTTTTGTTTATAACAACGAAATGGACGACTTCAGTGCCCCACACGTGACTAATGAGTTTGGTCTGCCTCCATCCAAAGCCAACTTCATTAAACCTGGCAAACGACCACAATCGTCTGCTGTCCCCTCTATTGTAATTAACAGGCGCGGTGACGTAGTAATGGCAGTTGGAGCAGCTGGAGGAACGATAATCACAACTTCAGTTGCAAACGTTAGTATGATTGATTTTGTCTATCCGACACTCCACTTCAACCCGTAACAAACAGACATTAACACACCACAACACTGTATAGCATATCATCACACTACAACACTGTATAGCATATCATCACACTACAACACTGTATAGCATATCATCACACTACAACACTATATAGCATATTATCACACTACAACACTGTATAGCATATCATCACACCACAACACTGTTTAGCATATCATCACACCACAACACTGTATAGCATATCATTACAACAATCCAAATCACTTGACGCCGTTTCTTGTCACGTCTCACCATAACATACTGCGCCATAGTTCTACATTATATCATGATCACGTCTCTCTCCCTAACCAAAATGTAAACTGTATGGCGATACCTTCTGTTATACCATATACCTTGCAAAGTATGTGCAATGTAATACAGTGGAATTTGGTATTGTTCAAAGACAGTTAATAAAGCTTACAAATTGTTTTAAAACTAATGTTGCTCCCTGGGGATTTGTGGTTGTACTGGGCTGATAACCAATTCATGTTTTCTTTTGATCATAATGACCCATGTCTGATTTAAGAGAATATACCGTGGTTGCACTGACTGATAACAAATTTACGTTTTCTTTAGGTCATAATGAATTACTTCTGGTTTAAGAGAAGCCTGAAAGATGCTATCACGATGCCTCGAGTACACGATCAACTCTTTCCGCAGTTTGTTTTTGCGGAATCAAAATTTCCAGCTCCTATTCTGGCAGGACTTAAGAGTCTCGGACACAAGGTAAATCTCTTATCATGTGTTCACCGTTTGTGCAGTAACAGAGTATGATTTACGTATTTACATAAGTCGTTACATAATCTAATTATACAAACCCGCGGTTAGTAAATCCAAAACCGATCGAGGAATGAACAAGTCGCTCTGAGGATAAGTCTCAAAACAAAGGAAACCATGAAATTACTACAACATCGAGAAATGTTTATTCGTCTGCAGTTGCACTGCTTGTGCAAATCCCGACATAACGGTCAGCGGTTGTCGGTAATCCCACCAAATTACAATTTTTCCGATTAAATGCTGAGACGTTGGAGAAATTTTGCCCGGTCAAATATAAAGAAATAAAAAACGTTTTTTTTCAAATTATTTGGTTGGCACTTAGCACAGTGTGAGTTATCTGTAAGCTTTTATTTTATATATAAACTTTATATAAAATAATCTACTGAAAACAATTTTAGATAATTAACAAGGTATGACCAGCCCGCATAACTGGTATCTCTTGAATTATTTGCAAGTTAAATCATCATTCTTAATGAAATAGGTTTTTAAGATCAAACAATTTCTTAAACGCTCCTTACGACAACCCCCAGATAAATTCATAAAATCCGTTGCCAGGATTTTTTTAAAATTCTTTTTAGCGGGAGGGGACGATTTTTAAATAAAGGTCCGAGATAGTTGACTTCTTAAAATTGTAAAATTTGCTCCATAAGATGATTTTGCTTTTAAACTCTTACAACACTAGAAGTACGTGTGGTGGAGGTTTGGTGGTTGATGACTGCGAAAAAAAAAACTTCACAACAAAATTTTCAATTTTGTTTTGTTTAGGTTCAAGTTGGAGACGAGAGTCACGGAGTAGTGCAAGGCATCACGCAACACCCAATCAGATGCAGGAAATCAGATCGTCCTCATGAAAGAAAGGATCTCGTCTGCAAAATGTTACCGCATATTTATGCTGAATCGGATTACCGTAAAGGAGGAGAGCCTGCAGGATTCTAAAATCAATCGCACGACGATCCAACTTGTGGAACGACTTTTGTTTCTCCTCTGTTTAAAATTCTTATTCTCTACTGCAATACGTTCTTGTAATCGTTTTCTTATTGTAACTGATGATATATCAACCATTAACCATTAATCCTCGTTCTATTTACATGCAATGAAACGTACTATCCGAAACGCAATATCTGTTTCTTCTGTACGACTATCAGGGACCTCAGTGGCTACCTCACATGAGCCGAATCGAATTAAGACTTTGAGTCGAACTAAATTATTTAGCTCGGCTGAATTCATTCAAACGTCGGGACTAATTCAGCCCAACTAGTTAAATTGCGAAATAAATCGGTATTCTCAGCGGCATATACACAGATTTTAAAACAATATGGCGAATGCTGCTAGTAAACCTAATTTATGCATTTAATGAAGAACGGCATGGCCGACCTCTTTTTATTCCGCTGTCTCGAATTGATTCAGACGCCGAGCTTCACATGAAATTAATTCAGATATTTCAATTCGGCTCATGTGAAGTACAGCGTCTGAAACAGGCCTTAGTACGGACTCTAAGCAACATGGATGACAACGACATCAGACAACAATAGAAAACACAATGACTGCACGTTGGAATACACTGAGCGGAGCACGTGCACTGAGTTGTATATAAAGAATAAACCAGAAAGGTGATTTCTCGGAGCCCTTGTCGTTCACATTCCCGTTCTTGTTCCTTAAGATTCCTAGCAATATTCCCGGGAATCGGTACATTTGATCTTGGTCGGATTAAAATGAGAGCGAGTCACAAAAAAAAACTTAAGCTAGGAGCGTAAAACAACTTTTGCTTAACCTTAAATAAATGTCGCGTCAATATGCTTTGTAGTTCTCACTGGCACTTCAATTATAAAAAGCTATTTTAATAAAGCAAATGTGTGTTTAAATATTAAAATCTTTTTCGGCAGGCTAATTTAAATTACTTTATATTAGGTGTACGAGAATGCCATTTCTTTGGCGAAGTTGCGGGCTCGAGCACGCAACCATTATCTTCGAAAGTTCTCGGTAGATTCTTCTTCCATTTAACCATAGTTTCCTGGGTACAAATAATTTTTGAAGGTCAAAACACGCTACTCTCGTGATCACTTCAGGGATCGTTGTAAATAGCACAGCGATGCAGTAAAATCCCGACACCTGGGAAGTAATTTCACTCCAAAAAATAAGATTATTGGCGAAAGTGGGATCCGGAACAGAAGAAGATTCATTCTGCACTTCCTAACCTTTGGCAATTCCTAGTGATTAGTCAGCCTCGTTCTCAGGTGATTTCTCCTCTCTTGATCTACTTACACGGGCGAAACACACATCTGGTAAAATACATTTCAGTCTGATTTCTGCTTGGCTACTCCAAACGGTTTTTTGTTCGTAGACCCTTTTTCTTGCATGAACGCGCGGTTCTATTTCAGAAATAAAAATTATTCGCACTGCCTTCCTAGTATGGTGAAACCCTTGGCAATGGTTCGGGAGAATTCAAGAGTAGCTCAGTAAACACCCGAGACACAATTGTTGTCACCTGTTCAAGATTTCTCACAAACTTTGCCTCGGTTTCAGTGGCCAGGCAATGACAACACGGAAAATATGTTTTCATTTCTATTATAAGATATTTTTTTCCATCTCAGTAACAATGAGAAAGAAGCGCGTATGTATACTATAAATTCTTTCTCCTTGGAGACAGAATCAAACATATTGCTACGTCAAATTTGTGCTTCATGCTAGCGCTAAGAAAACATACCTGTAGACTAATCAAATTCTAAACCATTCTATTAAAATCATTTTTATAATACAAAATGTGAAAGAGAGCTTCCGTATTACGTGCGCTGTTAATGTGCCAGAAAATGTGTTTTACGAGGGTTCTTTCTGACGTGAAGCGTGCTATGACATTTTGGAATGAAGATGATTTAGTCAAACATTTAGGCACGTTTTTTGTGATCTATTCTATAAGCTTAAAGAAAGATTGGTTCTCTTACTTTATTAGTTATTGAAATATGTTTCTTTTTTTATGAAAACTTAAATTATTAGCGCTCGGTCGTTTAGAAGCTAACGCGGAGCAATTTTTTACAAAATTGTAAAAGTGGGGTATGAATTACGTTTCTCAAAAAAAAAAAGCCATTTTACGAGCCAAAAAAAATGGCTTTTCTTGTTTCACTAATGATCAGACAGTAGAAAATGGAAGTTAGTGTTACACGGCCTTCTTCGAAATCTTGTTTCTCGTAAAATTAAATGTTTACTTCACGTTTCTCGGTCAATGAAAACCGTCAAATCTCGTTTCTTGAAATATATATTGTAATTTTATGTGTCCTTTTTTACTTTTCACCTGCCTCGGATAGCTTTTAGCTACTTGCAGGTAAAAGTGTATAATCAACTTGTAAAACTGAAATTGTAAATAAATACTTCAAATACTTCAAATACTGACCCTTTATTTCACCCTGTTTTTAATCCTGAAATTTTGGGATTCACAAGTCTTTTTTTCCAAGATAATCCGAACAGTATTTTGTAAGAAACGTAATCTTTACCTTTAGAGAAGAAACTGCTGCTGACTGTCTTGCTTAACGCATGCGCAGAGTTAATTTTACCCCACCTTTAAACAACACAGTCCAGGAGGATAAGCACGTTATTATTTGCAAGTTTTACAGGTTTCTTTGCTGGTCGATCATAAAAAAAGTTAACTCTATACAATTTTAATTTCCATTAATGCCCATAAAAATAATTTGCAGTTTCGCATTCCGTCGCAAGGCAAGCTGAGTCGGCTGTCGCCTGAAATATAATTTCGAATAAAAATTATAGTTCTACATTTAATAAACTCGTTAACAGAAAACTCTATCATCAAATAGAGTGTAAAACTGTTTTGTTTGTTTTGTCCAAATGAAAATAAAGTATCTGTTACTTTTTAAGTATATATGGTCATCATTTTGATCCTGTTGAAAGGGTTACATTTTAGAAAATTGTCGACAGAAACTAAGAATGTATTGGGATTCTTGAAATATCCGACTCTTGGCAACGTTAACAAATTAACTTTACTCCAACATTAACGACTTTTCATGAAAAGATCACTAAAAATCTTCTTGTATTCATGATCGATGCAAAAAGTTTTATGCTAATAAGAAATTTTTAACTTAAAATAAGATATGCATGCGTTTAATTTGAATACTTTCACTTCTTTTTGTTTTCTTTGGCTTTAAATTCATTCGTTTTGATGTTCAAAGAGTCGAACTCTTGGCTGTAAACAAGCCAAGACTTCTGTATCTTCTGGTGTTTGATATAATTCGCTCAAGTCGTTCGCTGTTTAAACAAGCTCCAGCTGTTGCTTGTCTCACAGAAGCAGTTCTCAACAAAGGCTCAGCTAAAATCGTGTTTTGAGGCAAAGACGATCCACCTTGCGCGCTCACTATCTTGCTTACGTTGAACTCGCTCAACTTGCCGCCTGCACATTTCTCGTGGTTTATGACGTGTTTGTGTACAGGAGAACTATTGTTACGCTTGCGATTCCTACAAGTGCAACGAAAGAGTTGGTCTCTCAATATGCTGTCAAAAAAGCTGTACACAGCAGGATTAACGCAAAGTTTTCCCAAAGCAAGAAAGGTGGCAAAGTCTTGAAGTGCTCTGTATCTATGGCCGTCACCAAAATTTTTGACTGTGTTAAGAACATATAGAGCCGCAAGGGGCGACCAGCAGAAGAGGAAAACTACCATAACAATCATATTCATTACGAGAGATCTTCGTTTCGATAAAGGAACTAAATTTGCTTGGAAGCTTGATTGAGTGACTGTGGAATGGAGAGGAAAACTTGGCACCTTCTTTTTTGGAAAACCAACCTTGGTGACCTTTGACTGCCGTGCGCCTAAAAGTCTATTGATAATTAAGAAATAAACAATTGTAACAACGACCATAGGTAACAAAAATATCGACCAGAATTGAACGAGGGAGAAAGTTTTATCGAGCCGTGTTAATTTCGTATTCGCAGAGTGACAATGTATTAGAAGGGCTCTGGGCTGGCTAGACGATCCTAAGATGTGGTACATAACCGGACTGGCAGAGAGAAGCGGGAAACTCCAGGATATTACAATCATGTATCTCGCTTGGCGACGGTTAATTTTCGATAAAGGATGAAATATCGAGTAGTATCTATCAACGCTGATCATTGCTAAGGTCACCGTTACGGCACCAAGACCAACAGACTCCATGTATTCCATTAATCTACACGCCATATCTCCAGTCAGCAAATACTGTCCAAGTATCTCTTTCTCTATTTTAAGTGGAATGACAATGAGAGCAATAAGGGCTTCGCCCAGTGCCAAGTTGACGATCAAGTGATTCATAGCCGTTGTTCTTGGTGAATAAATACCACAGTAACAAACTAAGAAATTCCCGACAAGAGTTACTATGAAAACAAGCGAAAGAACGCTCACTTTCCCGACAACCAAGGAGTCTGTTTGTATAGAGGAGTAAAATTTCTCAGTTTCTGCTCTATAGCTCCAGTTTACGGATGACTCCATCTTAAATTACAGATGATCACAGGAACGGAATTTTCAAAAAAGCAAACAGTGCAAGATACGGTTGCGATTTAACCAACCTTCCTTTGGTTTTCTTATCTGTTACTGTTAGTAAACTTTCTGAAAAGCCATTACAGATACCCCCTTTCGCTTCAGATGTTTCTTGTTTTGGTGTGTGAGTTTATAATAGTGTGATTTTATCATTCTTGTCAAACGGGTGTTTTACGATGTTTTCCCGCCACCGGTCACGTCACCTTGAGCCGAGCTCAAATCTTAGAGCTTTGATCCAAGTCGATCATCTGCGCATGACTGAAACTGACTCAACTATTGTTTTTGAAAATCCAGGTGCATCAGAAAAATATGTTTTTATACTTTTAAAAATTATAAGATAAATGGAAAAATCCAAACTTTGTTCGAAATTTTTCTGAGTCGGTGGGTTGGTCTAAAGTGTATGGTTGCAAATGCAACAACACAGGTAGTATAATTGCTAGTACCCGACACTAAAGCGTTAAATATTCACAGCCTCCTTTGTTCTGTCACCGATCAAGCGGGTAACAGCCATTGATCCGCAATAAAATTCACTCTGTGAACCACTCAACAATGAAGCAAACGTGCACACATCAAATAACAATAACAACCCAAGCTTGAGTTTGTTCGATCATTACCTTAACTGCATGCATGATACAAGGAACTCATGTTTCGAGGGCTAACTCACTGCAACAGCAGCTCTTTTGATGTCATAGCAGACAATCGATAGCGAAAATGCTTTTAGGGTCTGAATAGATAACGCATGCGTGTTAGTAGTTAACTTAAAGCCACTGAAATGAGCCGACTAAGGACACGTTGGTATAGGATCAGCTGTTGCACCTCCATTTTACCCCCTTAAATCCAATTTATATAACCGTGAACTTAAACGTTAAGAATTTGTGAAATTAAATCATGTTACAAACAGCTGTTCCGTGTCTCAGAAATGACCAGGGCTTCTCCGGTCCCTGAGCGGACTAGCTGCCTTCGCTAGATCTTATTGTATGTTTTGTATGGTAGAACACCAGGGCTTCTCCCTGAGCGGACTAGCTGCCTTCGCTAGATCTTATTGTATGTTTTGTGTGGTAGAACACCAGGGCTTCTCCCTGAGCGGACTAGCTGCCTTCGCTAAATCTTATTGTATTTTTTGTGTAATAGAAAACCAGGGCTTCTCCCTGAGCGGACTAGCTGCCTTCGCTAGATCTTATTGTATGTTTTGTGTTGTAGAACACCAGGGCTTCTCCCTGAGCGGCCTAGCTGCCTTCGCTAGACTTACTGTATTATTTGTGTAATAGAAAACCAGGGCTTCTCCCTGAGCGAACTAGCTGCCTTCGCTACCGAATATACCAACAAATTTAACCTTGGGATAAAGGAGGCATTGTATATAAATTGGATCAAGCCTTCGTTAAATCACAGTTAATAGAGGGGGACTGGTTCGGCAAGTCTTAAAAAAGTCTTCGAATGCCAGATTTCGCGCTTTGCGGGTGGTGCGAGAGTGCACATAGCAGCGATCCAACATGGCTGCTAGGTCTTAGTGGATTACAAAGTTGGATGTTTTCGCTAAATGCCGGGAGCCAACTGCTCTATTTTTGGTTGCGGTTCTAGCAGGTGGAATAAAGGAATTAGTATTTTCAAAATTCCAAGAAAGAAAGAGAAATTAAACGAAGATTGGAGAAGTAAACTCGTAGGTCAAAGCCTCAAAGAAAGGGAAGTCGACGATAATCTTCGGAGACAAAGTGCCTCAGATACGCTGCATATTTGTGAAAGACACTTTGAAAAAGAATGCATCGAAACTTAATTGTTGATACATTTTATGATGATATTTCTAGTTTTAGACAAGAATTCGTCGAAATTTTGACCCGTTAATTTTAAAAATACGAACAAGAACGCAAATGCCTGACCGATCCTACGACCTTTTGTACCTTGTTTAGTTCTTTTTTTCTATATTCCTGACTTCCTAAAAGCAAAACGCCATTATGAAAGCTGTGCACCCCCGCTATCACGTGACCTCCCGTTCAAGTAATTTGCATTCTCCTAAGGTTTTTTTAAGTTGCCAACCCCTGTCCCCCCTCGATTAACTGTGGTTAAATCAACAGGTTAAACATGCCAACGTGAAGCTTTGTTGCTAATCTTTTATACCTATACTAAACATAATTTCGAGCTAGATATTTATACTTGTTTCCTTAGAGTTGTTTTCTACTCTGATGATGGAAGTGGTAATTAACTGTCGAAACATATCCGTATTAAAACTAAGAAGCGTCATTATTTTTGTTAAATTTATTTTTCACTTACTGTTACCAACAAAATTAGCTTTACATAGAATGAGAAACAACTTAGATTTTTCACACCTTTTTCGAAAACAGCTTTATTGTGTAGAATTTATCATAACTAACAAGTCCTTGGATACCAATAAAAGATTTTGCTAAAATACAATTCTGATAACACTCAAGCTATAAGCCCGATAGTGATAAATAATTTCATGTTTGTGCTAATCAGACCTATTTTATAGGTAGAAGAGATGTATATTATTTGCTTTTCAAACTTAAGGTTTTTATTATATTTAAATAAAAAGTCGCGATTGAATTTCGTTTTGAAGTTTTCGTAACTGATCAAGACGGTGCATTCCGTTAAAATAAACTATAAAGTTTTACATAATCAACCAAGTTAACTAGACTTCAATAATCCAAAAACAAACTTTGTTCGTAAAAAGAACGTGAGCCTTAACCGCTTGTGAAACCGCGGTCTTCCAGTTCTATGAATTCGGGAAATAAATCAAATACACTTTTTTACAACTCAAAACTACGGAAATAACTACGACAAAACCTCTTTGGTAAAGCACGCTAAAAGTTCTCACGCTTCAAATTTGGTTCGTGTCATTCGGGTGATCTGTCTTGACAGCCA
Source organism: Zoanthus sanctaehelenae (assembly GCA_028564885.2). Lineage (NCBI taxonomy): Eukaryota > Metazoa > Cnidaria > Anthozoa > Zoantharia > Zoanthidae > Zoanthus > Zoanthus sanctaehelenae. The sequence goes on from JAOTRI020143069.1 coordinate 15,521, forward strand.
AACTTGCCAGCAAGACTTTTGTTTAGTCATCCATCCCAGAAGGCAATTATATTGTAAAAAATTATGGCTTACTTTTCGAAAGATCGTATGGTTTCTACGCAAAATGAGTAATTTTTCATTTAACTGCGTCCTTGTGTTTGCAACCACTATTTTTGTGTTCTAAATGTTGACAAATTGCTGAAAGAGTTTTTGAAATGCAAAATTTGCTCTGACTCTGCTGTAATTCTCAAACAAATCGCTTCAAGCTTTAGTTGGTTTTAAGAGGGTCATTGAGGAAATTTAAAATTCTCTGTTTTTGTACTGTTGTAACGCTCTCACACTTTTTGCTCTCCCTTTTGTTCGCACCATAAACATTGTAGTCTTGCAATGCAGTATGGAATGGATAACGAGTGCAAAGCTACTTTTGACACGTGATTGATCTAGCGTTCGAGTTCAGATCACCAGGTATGTGCTTAAGAAATGAAAAGTTCTGTGCTTCATTTACTTCGAACACCTGTTACCCACAATGCACTACTAGATCAGTGGTCATATAAGCTTCAGCTGTATTCAGCTTTCTACCACTCTCGCTTTCTTCGAGTAGTGTCAACAGCCGGAATCCGGAATCTTTCAGAGCGTTTCATACTTGGCTGAACCGTCTTTGTTGCACGACACAAGATGCTTTATCCTTTCTTTAGCGCACTTGTATTCATCCTTTGTAAAGTGACGCTGGAGAAGTGGGTCTGTGAATTTGTGCAAACTGTCCGCCCCTCTAAGCAGAGTCAGTAATATTCGCATGTAACTGTCAGGCTCTGCGTAGTCCAGCGCAATGTCCCGGATCTCTTGTACTAAAGCTTTCTCGGGCTCTGAGAGAAAACAACAACAAATAAGATATTCCATAAAATGACGTCATGGCCGTAGCTAGAATATTTTTCAGGGGGGATGGGAGACAGTTCCTTTGAATTTTAAGAGCAAAAAAAAATGCTGTATTTCTTTGGTGCTAAATATGGTAAAAAAGTATTGTAGGATCATTTAATTTTCATCAAGTTCTATCTCATGGTTTTTAATTTACAATTTTTTTTCTTTATCTCAAAATACTGTCTGCCCCCTCACCCCCTTCCCTGCTATCTACGGCCATATATTCACTACAAGTTCAACCTGAGTTGAATATTAAGAACCTCAAACTAAACAATCTTCCTTGATGAATCAATCAGTGTAACATAACAGGGTAAAACTCGGGATTAGAAACGCGGGAAATATTTTCCCGATTAACCTTCTGTGTGAAGGACATTTAGATAATTTTGTAGGCCTGTTGACTAATTCCGAACAATATTTACAAATTTGGTGGTATTTGGTGACTTAATAGGCTTCCTGTTGTGGTGATACGGCCTAACATATCTGGTGATGGGATAATAGCTTCCGTCTACAGACGCAGCAGCCAAAAAAACAAAGTTTGTATGGCAGTGAGGCAAAAATAAAACACTATATATACACTTTCTATCTTTAAATCTTAGTAAGAAAAGCTACAAAAGTGCGTGACAAAAGTGTAACAGCTAGTGCATGATAAAAACACAGCAGTTGGGAGCATGTCTGAATAACGCACAACATACCAGGGTTTAACGTGGGATATCTTAAGCCAAACATTTTCTTCTTTCGGTCAAGAATTCCAAGTTGTACCAAGCTGTTGAAGGTGACTGTGGCACACGACTGTTCTCCTTTCCATTTTGAAAGCTCTTCACGTATAATATCGCTAAGTTCCATCGTATTACGGGTTTGTAGAATTCTCTGTTCATAACCCGCGAGTTTGCTGAACAGCGCAGGATCCAAATAAGAATTAGTGGTCGTGTAATCTACAATCTAAGAAAAAATACAAGAAAAGCCGGATTAACTTACAAAGTAAGGACGGGAAGGGGGGGAAGGGGCAAGATTTTGGGCACCGAAGGCGTCCGACAGCGAGCGCCGCGGCAGGTTCGAGAAGCCTAGGGATTTCCGGAAGAATGCTCCCCCGGGAAACTTTGAATTTTTTACCTCCCTGAGACGCTATTTCCTGCATTTTCTCTGCCGATATTTGCAGGTTTTGGTACAAGGATCACATTCGTAAATAATTAAGGGCTTCAAGATGATTTTTGGGGAATGATACCTCCCAATATTATTTTTTTGAGAGGGGGGGGGGGGCGCCTCCCGTGCCACCGCCACTGTATATGAATACAACGTTTAACTCACTGAGCGATGATGATAAATCATAATGATTATAATGTGTGATGATAAACAAAATTGATAATGATTATGCTTTTGAGGATAAAGATGATGACATAGCCTTGGAGGCAGCTGCCCAAGCTCTTTCAACCGTTGACATGACGGACTGTTCAAGATTCCGAAGATATTGTACCTGCCTTAATTTGAATAGTTTATACTGATTGCAGATCACCAGAATTAAACATTGTATCATAAATTAACCCAAATAAACATTGAACGTTGAACATTGAGCAATCTGCTGCGGAAGCTGATGAAAGGCAATAACGATGTTTATGATCAATTGTGATGTCAAAGATAAGTATATATCATCACTGCAATGATGGTTATGATAAACTGTGATAATAGGGTATGGATAATGAATTAATTACTTTGATAATCAATTACGGGTGACAAAGCTTGTAACCGCCGCCTGGTTAGCCTAGTTGGTAAGATGCCAGTCTATCGTGCGGGAGGTCTCGGGTTCGATTCTCGGCCTGAACAACACTCAGGGTCTTAAAATAATTGAGGAGAAAGTGCTGCCTTTGTTCTAACGTCTGCAAAATGGTTAGACTTTCACGTCTTCTCGGATAAGGACGCTAAACCGTAGGCCCTCGGGGATTTTATCTGTGTTTGTGCGTGTTTGTGTGAGGTAATGTGAAAAGTCTCCGTCCACCTTAGAGTGGTAAAGATGGTGTCCCCAATTAGTAGGCCTTTGGCCGGCTAGAAAGACTTGACACCTAAATAAAGTCTTTATTTATTATTATTATTATTTAGGACGAAGCAACTGACAATGGCTGCCTTATTAGGTGCTTTTAACTATTCTTGGTTTGTATACATTCTATTGAGACACAAATGACAATAGACAGTGGCCATGTTATTGTGTGAAACAAAAGAAATAATCAAAATTCTTTTGTTAAGAGTATGCCAACGTGGCCACCATGATGTCAGGTGCAAATGGGCAATTACTTTACTTGGGTAGATCCAGGGATAAAAAGAATTCTTAATAAGTTTGGCATAAAAACTGCACTAAAAGCCGTTCGAAATATTTGCAATTTATTCCCTAATCCTAAAGAGTCTTGTCCAATCTGATAAAATTAGAGGAGCAATTTATTCAATACCATCCTTTGACTGTAATGCTGAATATATAGGAGAAACAAAATGCAAGTTTAAAACTTGCCTGAAGGAACACAAGTCAGTAGCCCAAAAATCATCAAAAAAAGATGACATCGCATTGGGACTCTTTTACTATTTTAAAGACCAACAATGAAAGGCTGTTTAAGGGTAGAATTTTAGAAATAAAATTCATTCAAGGATATGTGCTTTTTATGGAAGTTTGTGGTTAACATACTCTGACTCTGAGATGAAGAATCGTAAAAAAATTGTTTCACATTATTCACTGCCAACAATGGGAACTATTTTTGTTGGGTAGACTTTTTGGTCTTTTCTTGAATTGATTTTTGGTACATGATTATGCCCAAGCATGATTGCATCCGAGCATGATTGTGCCCAAGGATGATTGTACCTCGCAAATGACAACAGTACTGCTAACATTCATATTTTAATAGTGTCAGAATATTTATTAGCCAGTCATTTTACATTTAACGGCTTTTAACTTTGTAGATGGGTTAAATCCACTGCTAAAAAAGATGGGGTAGATGCTGCTATCTCAAAGTATGATGGTAAGTGATAAATTTGATAAATAGAGATATGAATTTTGAGCTCAGTAATAAAACTTGAAGGTAAATTATTCGCAATGACACAAGTCTGGAGAAAAGAAAACTCTGAATCCTTAATTGGATTTGAATTTGTGACCTCTTAAACACCAGGCTGGGATCCCGGTACGTTGCGGGGTTGCGGATCCTCACAATCAGGCACTTCGCGCACAATCCTGCACAATCGAGAAAATTAGGTCAAAACCCACACAATTACGAAAAATATGACATAATTTATGTACTAATTTTAATAAATATCACTTTCCAAAGGTAATCTGGTGTTATCAGGTCATTTTTTCTCCCTTTTTCGTCGAAATTCTGAGGAAGTTCTTACAACTCGTTCGTCAAAAACAAAATGGCGCTCATTCAGTTGAGAGAGACTGTTCTCTAGTACAAAAAACAAAAGGCGTTCCAAGCGCTCATCCGGGCTCTTGCGACTTTATTACAGTTGTTTTTATTGGCAAGCAAGCTGTTAGTATTTAGGGATTGTCATTCAATAGCTCTGAATTCGAGAAATAATATTTGTAACAAGAGGTATACTTGATTAAACGCTTGAACTCTGACCAAGATCTCGTAAAAAGGCTGATTTTCTGCAGAAATATGCACAAAATCGTTTTTTAAAGTTAGACATTTTTTGCACAATCCCACACATTTTACCACACAATCAACATTTTTTCCCGTACAATTTGTCCTTGAATTCCGGCATAATTTTTTTTTTTTCCGCAACATACCGGGATCCCAGTTAAACTCTTTTGCTATAGTGCAAAAACGAGGAATAATTGATTTTTGATGAACTTCTCAACTCTCACTAAAATGATGATCCCAGCCTATAATTGTCTCTTTGGGATAGAGGTGAGCATAGTGGTCATCACTCCTACAGTACTTCTACCACCTTGGATCAATTCCTGGGCTTGGTATGTGGGCTGAAATTTGTCGATCTCAATCTGAATCCATGGGTTTTTCTTCAGGTACTCCGGTTTTCCTCCCTCAGCAAATTGTACTTTCATGCCAAGATCGGAGCCATCAATCAACTAAACTTGCTTTGCTTACAAGTTGATTATCATTTTCTAGTACAACTACAGTACTGTGCAAAAATAATGCAAACGAAATTCGGTACTTTTTGCGGCTTTTCGGTACTTTTCGACGAAAATTAAAGAAATTTCGTGTGAAACGAATTTTCATACAAAGTTCAACGAATTTTCGAAAGGCCTATTGTTTTAATCAAAACGTTAATTCGGACTGTTCTTCGCAAGACTGCGTGAATATTCACTTGAAATATCGTTGAGACTGTTGAGAATAATGAAATTTCAAGAGAAAGAATTTGCAACGTTGCGAAAAGCGGCACGAAACTTCGCTCTATAAACAATGTCTGAAAACAGACTTTTTAAATATCCTTTTGAATATAGAAATTGAAACTTACCCTTCTCTCTTGAGACTTAGTCTCTATGATCACACTGTGATGCAAATTGTCGCGTAAACACCGCAACCATTGTTTATATCCACACATTCGAAGATCA
>JAOTRI020143070.1:0-10640 GCA_028564885.2 Zoanthus sanctaehelenae
GATAAAGAGAAAACGTTTTATTTTCAAACTCAGCTAGGCTGGCATTGTACAAGTCATTCGTAGTCATACGAACAAGTTGAGCCAGCGATTCATTGGAAGCGAGCTTTAGCAGATGAACATGAACATCCACACTTTCTTTCACAATGGAATGAACCACAGCCTCCCAATCGTTTGGGTCGTAAGTTGTCCAAAGGTCAGATGGGGTAACCTGAAGATTAGCAGCAACTTGATCAAGGTCCACCCGAACCTTTGCACTCACAACTCTTAGAAGCTCTTTTTGTACCTCGCTGTAAGGTATTTGTCGAGTGTTAGGGGAGCTGATGTCTCTCATCCTAGCCAGAAACGCAGGGTTTATTTCATTTGTTTGAACATTATACAACCAAACCGATGGAAGAATTACATTAGGTAGTATAAACCAGCTTTCAGAAGCATAGAGCTTGAGGAAAGTTGATAAGTCCTTTAGAGTCTTATTGAAAGTTTCTTCAATTGTCCATTTTTTCTTGGATATATCGCTGTTAACATAAATTCTAATTTGCTCCGGTATTGCTGTACTATGAAAAGATGTATCTCCTGGAGTGTTATAAACTTTCATATAGAAAACTGGCAGAGTTAATATTTCTTTGCGTGCTTGAATTTCATAAAAGAAATACGCAAGTATTAAACCAATAATCCAAGCTCGTTTTCCCCTATACGACATATTGAGTCTGTGTGAACACTCCTTCCTGAAGAGAAGAGAAATCAGTGAGATAAATCACTACATAACCTTAGACTTAGACATATTAATATAATTTACAATCTAATCTAAAAACAAATTTTTCTTCAACAAAAAAGAGCGTACTGAATACAAGGAGAAATCTAGCGGTGAAACTTGCATCAGAACCAGGGTAGTAAGTGTGAAGGTTACTAATTTGAAATTCAAAACAATATACATTTGTCAAATTCGGTCAATACATTTACTTAATGCTCAGTAGTAAGAATTTTGTTTAATACTCACGTGTATACAATAAAATTTATTATTAGGAAGCTGTCACTATTATGTACGTGAGTTTAACGCGTTTAGAAGATCATCCACAGGCAACAAACAGATGAAACTCAAAGTAGCGTGGTCCCCGGGTGTACTCTCTATATTGGTATGATCGTCGTAATTTTTAGGGGTTTACAGTGTAAAAAGTAAGTTATTTTATATTTTATAGGGCCCCCTCCCGGGAGCGCGGCAACCAGGATTTCTGATCAGAAATCAATCTCCTACATGTTTGACAAGCAACACAAAGGCAAGATAAGGGATTAACAAAATATGCGCTTGAAACTGGAACTATCCTGCTACAGATTTGATATCAACTATCGTCCTCGTGCTATAATATTCCTTCAGATACTTTTTCTAGAGTTACATGTGCCACCTCATTTATTGAATCAGCCCTCATTAATCTCCACGAGGCACTTTGCCATCCAGGTGTTACAAGGATAAGGCATTTCAGAAAGTAAAGAGAATTACAAACCCATATATTGTCTGTTGTGAAAGTAAGCCCCAATTTTATCGCCCAACCGAGTAGCAACTAATTAAAGCCACACAGCCTTTTGAAAGATTAAACGTCAACTTCAAAGGACCGCTACCAACAACAAACAAGAACAGGTACGTTTTAAATGTTGTTGATGGATTTTTTCAACACAGACAGTTATTGGATGTTTATCTACACTTTTCTCTATATTTGGGATACCAGCATATATCCACTGGGATCGCGGTGCATCGTTTATGAGTCAGCAACTTCAAAGCTACTTGACGGAGAAAGGGATTGCAACCAGCCGCACAACTAGCTATAATCCCATGGGGAATGGTCAAGTAGAAAGGTACAACGGAACTATTTGGAAGGCGATTACGACGAGTCTGAAGTCTAGGAAATTGTCAGAGGAACACTGGCAGACCTTTCTTCCAGATACTCTCCATTCAGTCCGTTCGCTGTTGTGTACGGCCACAAATGAAACACCACATGAACGCTTTCTTCATTTTCCAAGAAGATCTTCCTCAGGGACCTCCATACCATCATGGATAACAACGCCCAGACCAGTTTTACTGAAACGAAATGCTTGCTCTAGCAAGTTTGATCGACTGGTAGAAGAAGTTGAGCTACTTTAAGCGAATCTCCATTATGCTCATACGTGTGCGCTATCACGATGGAAGAGAGACTACCGTTACAGTTAGACATTTGGCTCCCCAAGGTCAACCGAGTACACCCCTCAGACCAGAGAGACATGCAGAAAGTCAACCAGACAACCAAGAACCAGAGGGCCCAACTCAAAGTCGACCAGACAACCAAGAACCCAAAAAGTTAACCAAGAAATTAGCCAAAGCACCCAAGCAAGAAAGTGTATTCTTGCGGCGTTCTGGACGTGTTCGCCGTCCAGTGAACAAGCTTGTTCTAGTTATTAAGCTGAAAAACACAAATAAATGCTTCAACCAACTTATGTCAATATGCAGGTCAATAATTCTGATTCTGGTCAATAAGAAACCAATAAAATTCAATAAGGTTTCATATGAGTACTCTCATGATAGGTGATATGACTATCATTCTAATATAAACAAATTGTAGTAGAATATGTTGTGCTAAGTAATTTGATTTTAAACATAAATGTGTTTATATGGCTTGCAAAAAAGTAATGCACCTATCAATGTTAATCTGAAGGGGGGAGGGGGAGGCCTCTTACATCTTAAGAGAGCGTCCATGCGCTAAATATGGTAAAGAAGTATTATAGGATCATTTAAATCACATCAAGCTCTATTTCTCGGTTTTCAGTTTCCAGCTTAATATTGATTTCTCTAGATACTTAATCTCAAGATGCTACTAAAAATTTGGGGGAAGCTGTGTCATTTCCCCCCCCTCCCTTCCTCATGCCACCCTACTAGCCGCGGCCAAAAAGCTTGCACTGGTAGTAATCACAGGGTCTGGAAGGGGAGGTCATGATACCACAATCCCGCTCCTTTTGCATGCGAATCCCGCATCTCGTAATTTTTATCACCTTTTTCCCGATTTCCCTGGCTTCAAATAACTCACTTAAAAAGGGAGATATTTTAGTAGTACAAAAGGTTATCAAGTTGTATATTTGCCGTTTTGGGTATCTTTTTAAACTCTTGTTGTGATACTAATGCATAAACGGTATTAAGCTCTTCGTACTTAAGAACTATGAAAGGGCCAGCACGATATGAAAGCGTGATTGAGAGGAAAATTGCTTGTTTTATGTTCTTCTGGAGTAGTCATATCTCCCGAGTCCCGTCACTGATAATTGGCGTTTTCCCGAATCCCGCATTGTATTTTGGTCAAATCCCGGATCCCGAAAAATACCCTTCCAGACCCTGTAATCAGGGAGTTTATAGTGCTCTTAGATTCGTGGAGCAAAGAGTCGAATGATTTCTTTTTTCTTAGTGTAAGAAGCTTTTTTTAAAGATGTTTTTTAAGATTGCTGTCTTCCATATCTTATTTACGTAATTGCGTGTTTTTAAAAATTCAAAGATTTAATAAAATGCATTTATGACGACTTTTGGTCATTATAACGATATTGCATTCCAAATGAGCAATTTGTTTCGATATTTTTTCTGCTTCACAAGAGCCAGTGCTCTACTGCATTGTGGGAATAAGCGAGGCACGTGACGTCATCGGAAGGGATCGCCATTTTGATTGAGAAAACAGGCACGTTTGTTGGACAATAAGGACTTTAGTGTTGTGTTTAAGATTTCTTGGGCTGTATGTTGGGCATATCCATAAAATGCCCAAAGAGGATAGGAAGGAATACTTTAGAACTCTAGGACTTGATAATTGCTCGTCAGAAAGTAAGTTACTTTCGCTACTGGCCATGAATTGTTAGAGGACTGTTATTGGTGACAAATTCGAACGTGTTGGATTACAAATCTATAAATCTTCAATGATGGAACTTTTGTCGTCTTTTTTCACCTTATTTGTTTTCTTTGATAAAGCTGTTAGAAACTTCTGGTAATTATTTTGTATGGAACTTATTCTTAATTCGTGGTTGAACTTTCAGATGAAATTAAGCGAGCTTACAAGAAGCTTGCCCTTCAATTCCATCCCGACAAGGTAGGTTGATTTATGCACTGGACTTTTTCACGAATCGATTTGTATTCGAGTATTTTCTTTAAGTGTTTTACATAGTCAATGTTTTAAAAAACTTAGTGATCAGGATTGAAGAACTGACATTGCTTATTGTCCTGTAACCTTAATCAGTTAATGAATTACATTGTTTTTAACTCGTAAGTCGTTTTCTTTTTTTTTTAGTCAAGTCTGACTTTGCAATAATCCTATTCATTTCAGAGTTTCGGTGATTGCTCTGCAAGCAAGTTTGAAGATATTGGACGAGCCTTTAAGGTTTTAACATCAGGTGATCATAAACTTTTTTACTTTACTTCCTTGATTTACATTGAATTCGTGTCATTTCAATCAAGTGGTGTTAAATATATTTTCAATCGCTGTGGAAGAGAATACTGTACAGTTTGGTCCCAGTCTAATTGTTTTAGTTCGATTCAGTTCTTGTATGTTTTAGAATTTTTTGTTTTGCAATTTCTTTTGTTATTAACTTATTTATAGTTTCAGAAATGGAAAATGACTCTGTAAAGACGGATTTTGACAAGGTAAGTTTATTAACAAAGTGATAAAACTAAAAAGAATAACACGAAGTGACACATCTATTTAAATACTTCTACTATATTCCCATTTCGCAGTTTTAATAATTATGTATTTTTTTACATTTTAGATGTTCTTCGACTTCTTTCGAGACATTTTATTTGGAAAGAAAGAAGGTAAGTATTCATTCTACATTGTTCAAATCTCATCAAGTAGGGATCTGTTCGAAACTTACAATCAGGAAGTGGGTTTATCCGGCAATTTATTTCCTTTCACCATCATACTTATTTTCCCTCGTTACAATTTTCGTGAGTTGTATTGATGTTAAACCTTGCCGTTTTGTTTAACGAAGTGCTTCGGTGTTGACTGTCGTTGGGGGTTGAAAAAAACTCGGTCCCTGATAGTCGACAAATGAAAAGTGATTTTTAATTATATTATTTAACAAAATGAAAGTGAAAGGTTAGTATTTTCCAGTTGGATCTTGATTCATAATATACCTACTTGATTGTGCATTTTTATCAACTTTTTAGCATCGGTTTCTATGCTCTAGTTTTTTACTGGAAGGTCTTGACTGTTATTCTTTCCAAGGTTAGTTACTAAAATATTGCGTATGCGGTCGTATCTTTTTATAAAAATAAACAATTTGGATGGTTAACCAGATCCATTGGTTCAAATTTTGTTTGTTTTCCTTCGTCATGGGCGTTATTGTTAAACTCAACCTTAATATTTTTTTTTCACAAGAGACACACATAATTAAAGCTGTTAAGTCCTGAGGAAAAAAAATACCATCCAATAAATACTTTAGCTTGTAAAATCAATGATAATTTATTTAGTTTTATTGTTAAATCATTTCCAAACTTTTTCAATATAATATGCTTTGATTTGTTTTTGAAGCTTGTGACTCCATGTATCAATTTTTTTTTGCGTTGAATTTTTTTTATTGAAATCTAATTATATATATACATTCACGAGTTTCATGTTGACTTCACAATTTAGTAACTTTTTACAGTGGAGCCCTGCATAATGGACACCTGTTTGTAACAGACAGCTCTATCTGTCTCTGACAAAAAGCGCATTTATTTTCTCTATTAACCTGCTTATTAGAACACCAGTTAATATGGTGTTTTCTGTGTCTAAATTATAATCTGTAGTTGTATTCTGTAAACCTTGAAGATACTGCAAATTGTTGTACCCTGTTCAAATAAAAATTAACAATTGGACCCCAGACTGTGGGTCAGTAGCCCATGAGGCAAAGCCGATTGGGGTATTGAACCCGTGGCCCTTGAGGGCAAACAGTCTAATTGTTTTAGTATCACCCAACTAGTCGGACAGAAATAGCAATAATAAAGTTAGCAAATGCTAGTTTAAAAAAGATTTATTTGGGAATAAAATGAAAGAAAGTGTGCGAATTTCATTACTTGATGACTATTACTAATAGTTCTCTAGTAGCGTAGCTAATTAATATGCAGGATTTATATTAGTCCACTAGTTGGGTGATACTAATACATATTATATACAGCCGTTTGCAGTCAGTGCTTTAAAGCCTGGTTCACACTATTTTGAAATAAGTACAAGAAAATAAAAAAAAATGTCAATGTGTTTGCAGAGTTGATTGTTCTTTTCTTATCCTTGATAATATTAATACTTTGTTTAACATCAATTGTGAAGGAAGTAATTGTCCATTCTAAAAATCCAGAGACTAACATTTAATAGCTCAACGGCTCAGATATTGGCATGAAAGTCAAATTTGCAAAGGGGGGAAAACCATGGTACCCGGAGTTAGATTGAGATGGACAAACCTCAGCCCACATGCTGAGCCAAGTAATCGATCCCCAGACGTAGAGGCACAACTGACTGCCACTATTCCAACCTTACTCCCTTGTTTTGCGGATGTTCACACTAGAACTGATGAAACAAATGAAATAAGCAAAAGCATATTAAGTGCAAAGATAAAGGAAATGTTTTCTTTTTCGTTATGCTTTTTCCATCAGAACATTATGTACATTTAATATAATGACTCACTACCCTCAATTAGTAAAAATCTACTAGTATACTAATGCAAATGCCGTAATCTGAGTGGCTGAGCTAATCATATACTATCAGCCATTAGAGTGCAGTAGGTGAAGGTCGTCTTCAAAAATGATGACGTCTTTGCACTTTTGCGAAGTTTCACAGAAAGATTTGAAACTTTTTCACTGACACGTGTCTCAATTGGTATGATTTTTACTAAAACAATTAGATTATTCGCTCTCGATTTCTGTGAGGTGATAGTTGATTCGACCTTTGGCCTCATCAATTATCACCCCATAGAAATCAAGAGCGAATAATCTAATTGTTAAATAGCAGGATTAGTCTCAGTGGGTATGTGGGTGTGGTTATGCTTGTATTTTGCTTGTATACATTTCTTGCATAGTCATACATGCTTGTCCTACAAGTGTATTGTGAACCAGGCTTCACACTGTTGAAACAAGCAAAATAAACACAAAAACAAGAGAAAGCAAAAATTTCCTTTATTTTGTGCTTGTTTTTGGTGCATATTTCACACATGTTTACACACAGGTTTCCTTGTGAAACTTACATCTTCCTTTTTGACATTGTTTGCTTTCTGTGACTGAATACATCTCAAGTGACCTCTCAAAGGTTCTGTCTAGTGTGACATTAAATATGGAGTTCATTTTAGAATTGTGAAAATAATCATGGAGTTCAAAATCTTCTGAAAATTATTTAGTAGTACTTAGTCCTTTCAATAAATTTAAAAGTAGGAGACCATGAATGGAGAGGTAGCCAGCCACCGATTAACACCTGTCCACTAGAATTCAGATGATTCCCCACATAATAACATTTCGCAAAGCATGAAAGTGGCCAAACATGGTTTGAAATTTTTTCCCAAGTACCTGACAGCTTTCGTCGGGTGTCGGCGCTTATTGAAAGGAGTGAGTACTAAGTCTTCTTTTTAAGAACAGAGACGTGAATGCTTGTACACAACATGTATAATGATCGTGATTTCCTTGCAAATTTAAGTTTAGAATCACATAAGAATGATTTGAGACAGAAATCACTGTTTAACCTAAGGTTTGCAAGCTGGCTTCTGCAAAATTTTGTGAAGTAAATAACACCTGTTTTTGGATTAAAGAGTTTGATATAAAGAGAATTACTAAATAATTTTATTTTCAAGCTGTTAAAAAATTGATGTTACAGTGTATCGGCTAATGCTGTTTTAATTGTCTTACTGTATTATCTAACATTGAAATACATGTTGTAGGTGTTAGTATGGATTTTCTTCCATTTTTTTGTGGAGCAAAGTCTCACGGAACATGTTGCTCAAGATCAGAAGGGGACTATGAATACAGGTGATCGAGTTAAGCACATGATAATTAGATAAACTAATATCCATCTTGTAATTGTGTGTGATGTTTACAGATTTTTCAGTAAAAATTGGTTAAAAATAGATTTTACTGATTAAAAATACTCAGTATAATATGCAGCTTAATTTTAATGATAAATTCATCAGGGTTTGGGCCAACCATAAATATTTGGGAGACAGTTTTTTACTCCTTACAGAATTTGAAGAGGATCAAACAACAATAGGGCACATCAAATGTTTGAATATAAGTTAAATTAGAATGGTTAGAACGAACCAAAGATGAGCACTCTTGCTTAGCAAGTTCCTCCAGTTAACACTTTTCATGGCAGTATTTAATCCTTGTCTCTTTTCACTGAGAGCTAGCTATCTTCTCTTTCCCACCATTTTTCTTACACATTAAGTTGACAGCTGCCTGTTGCACTTTTTCTGTGTAAAATTTGTGAAAATATAGATCAACAAAAATCATCCCAGGACTGCACCAAATAGCCTCAAGTGGCTGCTTTTTCAAGGTGACATGGGGCTCAATTTTGCCATGGTTGTTTAAAATAAGTTTCAGTTTCAGCTTCTTTATCCTCTCTTCACCATCCATCATGACAGTACCATCTCAGTCGTGACTCTCTTATCATCTTTTTAATCTTTGCTAAAGCAACCAAGCTAATCTCAAGACTGAGTGGAGAACTTAAATAGAAATTTTTATATGTAGAAGTCCTTAATTCTGTTAAGGTGTAATTCAGTTTGAAACCAATGAAAATGACCAAATTGAGACTTTTAGCCATTTGGATAGATAAGTAGTAAACCTCCAAAATACTGAAAAAAAAATAGCGAAATGTCATTTACATAACAAGATTTTGAAATAGAAAATTTCGCCAGAAGTAAAATGGCTCATTACACCCTATTGTTTTGACAGCACCTAGAGATGCCAATAATCCAGATTTTTAAAAACACCCCTGTCTATTTGTTCAGTTTTGCATTTCGCTGGAAACATAACTGATGAAAGTGATTTTAATTGGTTCAGTGTTCTTGTGGGCAGAGAAAAATAAACATATCATGCAATGGGTTTGGGAGTTTGCCAAAACTTTTAAATGCTTTTTCTCAAAACCATATTTCGTGATATTTATGTCAAATCTATGAAATATTCAAGGTTCAACTTAGGAAGTTTTTACTCCACTGACTTGAAATTTGGCAGTTTTACAGCTACAAAAATACCTGAATTTCAAAACCATGTCAGCGTTCTTGGAAATTTTAAAATTTTTTAATGTTATTGCAATAAAACTTCACTGGTTTCATTTAAGAAAAATAATTAATGCTTTTTTAGGTTTTTGGCTATAAAATAAAAACAAAGTGCCCTTTCAAAAAACACTGACATTGGACTTCAATTAGTGTCAAAGAGAGTCAAACTTTATTACAAAATTTAACACAATTAATTTTACATGGTGTTCAAAAAAATAAAACAGGTTATTGTAAAGGTTACTCAGAATAACTAAAAAGCTAATCTAGATTAGTAACCACTTTTATTAATATTATTATACACAACAGACGGTTAGCAACAAAGTTGACAAAAAAAATTATATAGAAAAGAATACAACAATGATAAAATAATAGTAGATAAGTGGATATTAAATAAGTGAGGAACAAATATGAAAATATAATAATTGGTGTAATCAAATGCAACACTTTTGACTTTGAACTCTTGAAAGAAAACACAAAGGTCGACATTATGAAATAAAACTTAAACAGCAGTTTGGAAAATGTATTAAGCTTTTCAGTGATATACATGTATGTAGGTTTATAGGATTATTGGAAGAAAACAGAGATATGTTCCGTTAACCAAAAACATTGTCTAAACCGAATCGTAACCTTAAGTTAAAAGATTAATTATAGATAGCCTTAGAGTTTTGACAAGGATTTTGTGTGAGATCCCTGTACTGTATAAAACTTATTGTGCTTTTGTTACAATCTAGGTGCCAAGATGGGGAAGAGGAATATGAAGTTGATGGAGAAAAAGAGCTTGATAGTTTTATTGACATTGTTAAGGTTAGTTGTGCCAAGGAAGTTGATTATTTAGGCTGTGAGATAGAAATATTTAAGTTTATTCTCTGTTAATTATTTCAGACAAGAAGGAAGTTTGGAAAGAACGTACCACCTGAATTTGCAGAAGATAGGGTAAGTGATGGTAATGAATTTGGTTAATTCACATTTCAGTGATCGAAGTCTTAAATGTTGTAACCAATGAATTATTAAATTGATATCACATTTTTCTAAAAACACAAGGAACTTGGGTAATTTTTGTAAATTCTTAATCTGTTTTTTGGGTAAAAAAATAAATTTCAAATGTTTCGTATGTGCTGATTTGAATAGCAAACTCATGGACTGTAATTTCGCTCTTGTGCTAAGTGGTTCTCATTCGTATTTTTCAAAAAAATGTACCGTTCATAATCCTATAAACAGGATACTTACATAATTTCAGAAATGCATATATAGGTTATTTGTAGGCCAATTAAGTAGCATTTTTTGCACCCATAAAACAAATTATCTTGTATTTATCCATGTTAACAAAACTAATTTCATGTGGTTGTTAACCCTCTGACTACTGGGAGGTTTTGCCATTTTGAACAATTTTTTGTATGAAAACGATCATTTGGCTTTCTCTA
>JAOTRI020143081.1:0-10637 GCA_028564885.2 Zoanthus sanctaehelenae
TTAGAAGTGAACAGGAAGCTATATAAGTACCTTCTCTTACGTCATTGCCCAGGACTTTATAAAGGAAATAATGCTCGTTTAAAAACGATAGCTGTCCCGAAATTGTCTTAAAATTGCACGTTTCAAAACTCAAAAAACGTAACAAGAATCGCTAAAAACGTTTTAATCTTACAAATTTAGTATCAATGAAGGGATCTACTTTTCATCTAAATGATAAAATAATAAGCGATATAGGGACTTTAAGCTGATGTTTCGGACTGGAGTCCTTCGTCGGAGCTACTCCAGCCTGAGATGTCAACATAAAATTCATCTCCATTACGATGTAAAACTTATTTATTTTTTAAAAAGATCAGATTTACATAGAGCATTAAAATACATGGTTGGCGCAGTTGGTAAGATCTCTGCTTTCCAACCACAAGGTCCCGAGTTCGATTACCGGCACTTTGCCGAGATTTGAATCTTTGTGTGTCCTTCTTTTCCGCCAAAGCCAACTCAGGTCTCCATCCTCCCGGGGTAGGTCAATGAGTACCAGCGTCTGCTGGGAGCTAACCTGCGATGGAATAGTGTCCCGTCCATGGGGAGTCAAAGACTCTCATCCGCTTAACACTTCAGAAACCGAAGATAAGCGCCGGCTCCATGGGCCACTAGGCTTGAAAGGATTTAGCTTAAAATACATATATATGTTCAAATTGCCTTCAATTCAAGTAGAGTTGACCAGAGACAAACTTAGATTGTCTGTTACAGCAGCTCATAATGTGAACATTTCTCGAGCACACTGTCAGTATGGTCAGCGTTATTTATCATCGATGTAACTGCATGCACACAGAACAAGTGGGGCTTTGTCTTCTGATAAACACGACAAAAATAAAGTTTCGTGAACATAGAATGCAAGGTCATCTTTTAACAATGCAAAGAAAATTTGTGGAATCAAGATATATCCTAAATCTTTTATGGAGCGCTGTCAACAACAATTTCCATCATTTTTTTCACAAAGTCTTTGTTTAAGGCATACTTAAGTTGACAGTTTGACAGACCAAAGCAGCTGGCTCTTTGAGCCGTGACGAATTTTGACCTTCAAAAATAGTAAATTCCGTATTTTTAATCTAGGCTTGCTGTTGCTGATATCTTAAAGCGAAGGTAGGAAAAATCCCTTTGGAGAACTGGTCATTAAAGAATTATATTATTTTATAGGGTAAGGTATCCCTTAACAGAGATATCACACTTAATCTGTTGCAATAATATTAAATCACCTTTATTCTGTTGCAATAATATTGTGAAAAAGTACCTCTTGTAATCCACCTCTGTCTTTCACAAGATTGAACAGCTTAAACAAATCAAGGGGCTGTTTTCCTACAACTGGAACATGCGAAACAGGAGAACCTAAACAAACCAAAATCAATACTTTTGAGTGTGCTAACGGGAAACGAACCCATGACATCTTTTCTATACGTACTTTCAAGCTGAAGAATTTATTTAGCTAACTGTTTAGATATGAGTTAGGCCCGCCTTGTAATAGGCAACAGCAACTTAATATTTGTTAACCCTTTCACTTTCAATCAGTTATCAACATTCATTATCTCCTTACGTAACAAATACAAAATAAGACATTAAGTAGCGAGAAAATAGGAACTGATTTTTAAACAAACTACTGAAGATTAAAAGTGCAATTCTCTATTCAATAAAAAGTATGGGCTCAAGTTGGGAAAACTTAATAATTTAACAACAGCGCTGGTGTGCTGAACAATCTCAGCAACTTTTGACTTAGTTCTAAAAACTTAACGAGAACTAGAAATATCTACGTTAACAGTTGAAATCTGTACTAATTAAAGGAGAACTCCAGGGTCCAGTTGAATAAAAGCCGATAAGCACTAACCCAGGGTTAAATGTTTGACTCACGGTGTTGTTTCCAATCTTACAAGGAGATACTTTAGCTGTAATTTTGGGATTAAAAGGACTTTTCCTAAAAAAATCCAAAGTGTTTATAAATAACAGTTTACCATTTCTTAACGAAGAAATTCCTGCTTGAAATTTTGCTTAACCCAGAGTTAAATTTAACCAGCCTTTGAACAACTGGTCCCAAGATGTTAGCAAGTTTGATTCTACAGAACGTTTCGAGATTCCAAAAACGAATTTATAACATTTCTGGTAAATTGGCATTTGAAGCCGAGTTTTTTCTTTCAAAGTCACGTAAAAACCTAAATGAAACTCCGCCATCTTGGAAAACAACCGACGGCTCAGAAAGTTGTCATCGTAACTTCAAATTACGTCACCACGTCAAATACACACACAAAAACCTTTACAGCAGGAGCAGGAACAAATACAATTTTGTAACAAAATATTACTTCTTGTTAGGAACCAATGCAAGTTTGAAAACCCGGTGAAACTGCTGCACTCTTTGTTTGACGCGGTTTTCTCACAAATGACTGCTGACCCTCTTAACGCGACTCAAATCTTAACAAGATGGCGCACGTTCAATTTGTTTTTTTTTTCACAAGTTTAAAGTAAAAAATCTCGGCTGTTCTAAAAGTTGAGGGTAATCAATAATCAAAACTATAAGCAAAAGTATTAAGTTTACAGAAATAAAAGTAGTTTACTTTTTCCATGGAGTTCCCCTTTAATACGCCATTCTGTTTTGAATTTAAGGTTAGGTGGTTACAAATTAACAAAGGGGAATTTTGGGAACTGAACTGAACTCCAGTATCTTCTAGCAGCATTCAAAACTCAAGGCCATTAGCACAGAGCTGCAAATTTAACGACAAATTTTTAGGCGGCAAAGAAAGGTTACCTGGGGGCTTTCCAAACATTTGAGTCATACTTTACACGAAAAGGGGTATTACCATTAATCCCACCCAAAACATTTCTGACAATTTGCTACAAATGTAAGACAATATCCACTGCAATGGTTTACAGTACAACATGCAATGCTTGAAAACGTTTGGCCGAAAGATCGTAGAATCAGAATATTGATGAGGATTTTAACAAAGATCCGTAAATTCCTACTAGTTGACATGTTTTGGTGTATACCATATACAAGTGAAGAAGACATATAATTATAGATGGAATAATAAAAAAAGTATACATTAAGTTAAGTAAATCAATCAGGTGTTGCGATAAGCAAAAGCCAAAGATTTAATTTATTCACAGGTTTCAAACTTCAGAAAGGTCAGGAAATAATGTACCATCACACAATTTGTTTTTGTAGCGATACCCTGGACAAAATGAAAATTCGTTCTATTTCTTTTTGTACGTTTGTTTTCTGATCAATAATACAATATTCCCCGATCATATAACCCTATATACTCAACCACTCTCTGACCAGATTATCCTTTTTGGTCAGATTATCCTCTCTCTAATAAGATAATCCTCTCTGACCAGATTATCCTCTCTCTAATAAGATAATCCTCTCTGACCAGATTATCCTCTCTCTAATAAGATAATCCTCTCTGATCAGATAATCCACTCCGTTTAATCAATCTCTCTGAACAAACGATTCCCTCTCATCAGACAAGCAAATTCTCTCTGGTCCGACAACTTGTTTCAAACATAGATCCCTGACACATAACCTTTCCTACCCCCTTCCCCCCAAAAAAAAAACTGAACAGAAAACTATTTCCAGGCAGCAACAAGTATCCGGTTACACTTTATGAACGAAAAACAGCACGATACATAATATATCAACAGGTTCCGATGGACTCGCCTATAAAAGAACATCATAATTACGTACATTAGCAAAAACAACAATATTGTGATGTCCACGTGTGCACTAACCTTGAGCTGCCATGAAAGCCTGATAACTGTCCAGAAATTCTTTTCTACCTGGCTCATTTGTTAATTCATACAACTTGGACAACTGGAAGAAAGATACGTTTCATCACTAAAATTATTTATTTATTTATTCATTCATTTATTCAATTATTTACCAATACACCCTACCCTTTACTCAAGAAGATTATATGTTAAACCTAAAACATAATATTGTATAATGTACTTGTTTAACAGCTGTTCATAGATCATATTACCTGTTCTTGCAAAGATATGGAAGAAACAATCTTAAAAAGTATCAATGCAGGATAGCCCCAGTTGAAGCTGAGAGTAAGGAAGAAAACTAAGTCCGCTCTAGCAGAAACGAATGTCGTACAAGGGTAAATTGCAAAACGGTGCAAGGGAATTTTGATGAACTTAACTTTCATCAGATTACTCCTATTACCTTTTAAGAGCTTTTGGGAGATTTTAGCATTCAGGGCTCAAAATTGGTTGCACTTGCAACTAATTTTTTACTTTTACGACCAAAACGTCAACAGCAATCGCAATTTGATGACCAATATTTATCTCTGACAGCTACAGTAAAACAGAAATCATCCTCCAGGCCCCAGTTGTTCAAAGGCTGGTTAAGTTTAACCCTGAGTTAATCAAAAACTCAAACAGGAATTTCTTCTTTAAGAAAAGGAAAACGGTTATTTATGAAGACAGGGTTCGTCCGCTGTTCTCAGATCAAAATTTAATGACTTTTTAAGAACTTTTTAAGGTAGGATTATTGGTATACGAGGACCTAAGCCATGGGACATCAACCACCAAAACTGACCTAAAACAAGACTTTTTACCATATTGCTTTTCCTTGAAACAGTTATATAGTTATAGGCACGTTTTAGTTGCTGTTATTCACGGACAAAGGTTTGATTTGGCATAACGTAAGCAGACTGAACTATTACTATACACCTTTTATAGTTTATTTGTAAGCTAAGTACATGACTCGTGATTCAAACAAAATGCCAACTTCAGTGAAAGAGAAAAAAATTTAAGGATTTTTTAAGGACCATAACTGATTTTTGTAAAATTTAAGGACTTTTGAGGCCTCAAATTTTGGAAAGTGAAACTAAAGGACTTTTAAGGACTTTAAGGACCAGGACGAACCCTGTGAATACTGTTCGGATTTTTCTAGGAAAAGTCCTGTTAATCCCAAAATTACAGCTAAAATTTCTTCTTGTAAGATTGGAAACAAGACCGTGGGTTAAACATTTAACCCTGGGTTAGTGCTAATCGGCTTTTGAACTACTGGGTCCTGGAATAGATCCATGCAATTAATTACTAGCACGCATGCTATTAATTAAATGCATGGATTAAGAAAAGATACCGTGCTCGTCAGCCAATCAGAATCGATTATATCATGTAGGTATGATATTAAGAAATAGAACAATTTCTTCATGGCAAATTAACTTTTGGAAAAATTGACTCGTAAATTCTCACAAACTTTGACGGGGTTTTAAAAGCACGGAGAACATGTTTTATTTCTTTTATAAACCTATTTAAGCATAATTTAATATGATATAAGTAGCGCTTGCGCGTATAATTCTACTTCGTCCACGAAACTGTTTACAACTAGTAGACGGCTAATTAGATCGCCAACGTCATTTTCCCTTCATATTGTGTTATGAACACAACCAATCAAAACCGGCGAACTATCCAAAACAATTTAATTGAATAAAATTAAAAGTTTCAGTGATAATGTGATCGCAGCTTTTGTTCAGGTGACAAGGATTGTTTACCATTTACCAAAAATCTCGGAAATTCCAATTGGAAGGTATTTGTTTAGTTTTTGGAATTTTCTAGTAGAAATTTGTGGAAAAACTGGAAAATCTAAAAAGATTGTCCTAAATTTCCATTCTAATGGAAGTACTATTACATGTTCTTATATTGAGACCTCGGTTCAATAATAGCGTAAACAGCTAATAAACTGAAGAAAAACTGAATGCTAAAACGAACCTATTTTGGTTTGAATATAATTATATGTGTAGTAGATTAACAATGTGAAGTTTTTTTTTCAAATTAGTCAAATCACATTGAGAAATCAAATATAACCAAAAGTATTCTTTGGTACGCTGGTGGAGTTAGTGAGATACTGTGTCAGGCCTAGGGAGCTGTTGTATCTTGAGTGTTGTTCAGAGCCGGACATGGTGGTATTAATTTTCACGTATCTTAGCGGTATAAGAGCAAATAAATATTTTTTTAATTCAACACAGTTTTTTTTACGCGAGATACTGTTGTTTTGTTTCACCCGGTACCCGGGGCTCAAGCTTCTCAGTATTACGTCACTTTATTTGAATCTAATTTCTTCCGCAAACTGTCAGGAAAGCTAGAGTTCCGTAAGAGTATTGTGTTTATAAATGCTTTTTAGAGCCATTTTCAACTTAGAATTCCCCAGACTGGCATCACAAAGTTAGAATGGTGAGTCGGGGCAATCTTCTGAAAGAACTCAGATGATAATTACCCAGAAATCCAATCGGGCCCAAAAAATTCAAATGGTGTGCTTACTTTAAAACGCGTACGTAAGCAAATAACGAAATAACAAAAAGCTAAAATCTATCAGATAAGAATTTGAGGGACTATTCGGCTAGTGAGAAAAGGAGATTGGAAAATTACTGAACAAGACTAATATTGAGCAAACAAAACAAAATATACAAGAAAATTAATGAAAGCATAATATGATAGGACAAAAATAAAAAAAAAATTAGAAGATTAACTAGTATAAAATACTAAATAAATGATAGATCAAGCCTCTTCTCGTATATCAAGGCCGTTAGGTTCGAGCTAGAGTAACAGTGCGGATTATAAGGTAAGCTTCTCTTGCATTACAGATAAAGTCACTATAGAATTTTTCTAGCGGAATTAATTTCATGTCTAGGGCTGAATGCTTGGTTGTTAGTATGAAATGTTCTGAAACGTTAGTATGGTTGGATTTAGAGACGGGGTTATCAACTCTAATTAGCCACTACCAAAAATACCAAAATACTCTTTGTTTGTCCACTCAAAATTTTGCATAATCATTGTTTTTATTGTCTCTTGGGACTTACAATAATCACAAGAGAAAACAATGCTTGGGTAGAAAAGCAAAGAATATTTTGGTATTTTTGATATCGGCTAATACGGTGTTCATTAAAGCGTTCTGTCATAAATATATATCCATACAATAGTTTCTCTAAAAAATCGTCAACAAGAGTGTTATTCCGACGTTAGTAGTTTACACTTTTACCTGGTATATATATATTTTAAAAGTTTTTCACTTGTTCTAAGGGTCAATCGTATCTACAACATACTGAAAAGCCCTGAAAACGAGGTTGAAAATACGATATTGAGAGCTTAAATATGGCAGTTTGCTTCGAGGTTTTGATATTTTGGGGGGAAATCTTGGCCTTGCGAAGTCTTTTCCCTATTTTCTTTAATACCAGTGAGAAGCGGAACCGCACAAACCATGTTTTTCCTCATTTTGATCATTCTGATATCGTAACCTACGTCATAAACAACCGCTGACATCGATATCACATATTGAGCCGCCGATCAAATTTTCTCGATTCATAACAAAACATTATTTTTTCTAAATTTTTCGGTAACAGCTTTTTTTTTTTAAAATTTACATTGCTATTCTACTATGCCCAAAAGCGAGCGAATTCACTGAGATGGGTCCCTTATCAGTAATTTTGCTTTAGATAAAAAACAGTAAATTCTTCAAACTTGAAATAAAATTGTGCAGCTCTAACAGAAAATAAAAAGTGAATGAATTCAAACAATAATTCCCTTATATACCTTAGAAATCCCTTGACAATTGCATACCGTTCAGAGCTTATGTTATCGTTTATTTTCAAACCTTTCGGACTAGCAGGAGGTAACACTCGTAGCCGTGTGGTCATGGTGGATAACTTAAAGTATAAATAATTTAGAGTATATGTTGTGAATTAATTTATTTGGTTCAGAATTTTTAAACCATTACATTTAATTTTTTTCCAAAAAAATTTTTGTTTTTAAATTCTAGTTATTATTTTCAACTTGGTTTGATTTTGTTGCTTATAAATTGGACCAGTTTGCATTTTCAAACCAGTTTATTCTTCTCATATCATTTGAGAGCAAACAACTAGCGATACCTAGAAAAATTACCTTGATAGCAACGGCTGGTTGCATGGCTGAGTGGAAATGACTTAGGAAGGCAAACCCAAAAGTTAATAACGGAAATCTTGGTGTGTTCTAAATTAATGAAAGGAACAAAACGTGTTCACGCATGAAATGGTAAGAAAACTGTGAGGTGAGTAAAAAAATGGTGGTTGAGTGGAAGGGGTAGTGAATAGAATATGAGGTCCAAGGAATTTCCCAATTTCTTTCCTAACCCTTTAATTTGAAATAAAGATCGTTTAAAATACTACTCATAAATCCCAATATACAAAGATTAAACCGATTGAAAAAGTTTCAATTTAAAAATTAAAACTGGTTTG
Organism: Zoanthus sanctaehelenae; assembly: GCA_028564885.2. Lineage (NCBI taxonomy): Eukaryota > Metazoa > Cnidaria > Anthozoa > Zoantharia > Zoanthidae > Zoanthus > Zoanthus sanctaehelenae. The sequence continues at coordinate 8,259 of JAOTRI020143081.1, forward strand.
TAAATTTAAAACTGACATAGCTTGATGTAAAACCCTACGTGCCACTGTGCACAAGGAGGACAGTTATAACATTGTTTGATAATTAGAATCTAAAGAGCTAATAGACCATTTCCGAGTTCTCTTGTGCCTCTGTTTGAAAACGAGTCTAGGTGCGAAACCTCTCATATGAAAATGAGTTCTGCATTCAGTTTCATTTTCATGCAAATCAAAGTCATTTTCATAAGAATGGCTTCGTACTTAGACTCGCTTTGAAACAGAGGCACACGGGAACACGGAAATGGCCTATTGACCCACAATATATACATTACCTTTGTTCTTATCAACAGGCAAAAAAGAAGAAGATGTGAATTTGAGTATAATGAATTTGATATCAAATCTGCGGAACAAAGCCTCTTACTACACGTATGAACTCGGATCACTTACTACTCCCCCATGTACTCAAAATATTCGCTGGATCGTTCTTAAGGAGCCTGTCACAATCAGTGGAGGGCAAGTATGTTGTTTTATGTAGCTAACATCAAGATTGTAGATGGTATTAATTGAAATACTCACTAATATGGCGCTGTTTTTCTGTCTGTCGTTTTCACATTAGTTGTTGTTGTTGCCATGTCTCCGGTGGCAAAATCCGCATATTTTTAGAGGTTCTCCCTTATATACATGCAGACAGGTGTTCTAGTGAGATATAAAATATTTAGGGTTGATTGGTATTACAATTATAGTTTGTATCATACTGTTTACGGTGGGTATTACATTTATAGTTGGTATTATATTTACTGTGGGTATTACATTTATAGTTGGTATTATATTTACGATGGGTATTAAATTTATAGTTGGTATTGCATTTACGATGAGTATTATGTTTATGGTTTGTTTTATATTTATGGTGGGTATTACATTTATAGATAATGCAACTGCATTGCCATAGATATATACATGTATAGAGAGAGAGGGTTTTTCCGTAGTACAGTGCTCAATACATAAGTAGAGATAGAGATCAATGCAAATCGAAAAGACTACAATTTCATCCCGACAAGCCCGTTTTGTTTGTTTATCATGAAACATGCTAACAGTCTTGTCGGGATAAATTGTAGTCGTTTTGATTTTTTTCTTTATGCATTTATATATATAATTTATGCTATCCTCTGGAGTGAGGATGTCGATTTTTAGATTTAGCCTCAAATATTTTTCAGATTAATACACTAGTAACACGATGCATGGACAGTAGCTGATTTAGAAATTAAAAAGCACTATCTTGAGTTAAGGAGGAGGCCTTAAAAACTCATTTATAATTTCAATTATAATTTCTGTGTTTCTGGTTCTTCTCATCTTACTAGCTTGCAAACTTGAGAACCTTGGAGTCGGATTACGGGCAGAGTGATGACCAAATGTGCAATAACTACAGACCACTACAAGAAACTGAAGGAAGACAGATTCAACGTAACTTTGAACTGTTTTGAAACTTTGATATGGTTGAAACAAAAGCGGATTCATAATTTGTAGAAATGCGTATTAAAACATTGAATTCATTTAATTAGTGTTTGGCTTAAATGCCAGATATTTAAGTTATAAAAATAAGCGTTTGAGTAAGAACACATAACGGTCAATTCATTGTTCTTCAAGTGAAAAGAGCAAAAGTGAGTAAAACAGGACAAATTATTAAGTCAAGATTAAGTCTGACATAGTTTTATCCAACTGTGAAACCTTTTTGTCTGACGCACGTTTTTATAAGGAATAACATTTCCATTGAAGGTAATATAAAATAAACTTAGGTTTTTATTTTAGTTTGCCACAGTTTGTTTTGATCTTTCAAAAAAAGATTTCAATTATTTGGGTTACCGCCTGTAATATCTTATATGTATTATGTTATTTTTGGGAAAAGAAAGAATATGCACAGGCACTCTGTTTATTTTTCTCATTGGCCAAACTCATTAGCGTTTGGGGATGTAGACGCGGTAATGCACAGAAAGGCAATGGATGCGGGAGGTTGCTAAGCACGAAAAAAGCTTTTTGAGTGCTTTAAGCAACCTCCCAAGTGCTCAATAACTGGATAGATGCACTGTACCTATGAACTATTTCTTTTATAATATAGATTTCACTTTCAGTTAAAAGATTTATTAAAGACAAGGATATTATTTTTTGTTCAAATTACAAAGTCTCCATACGATGCGTAATCATGAATGAAGTTGTAGCAAGTTGAAAAGGCGCGAAAAAGTTTGCCAAGCTCCAGTTCAAAGTTCATTTATACATGTAATGAATGACACTGTTACAACCGTAACGAAGTTTTTAAAACAATTTTTGAGTTCACAAGTAATGTAAATATATTCTAAAACGTTATCCAAACGGAGAAGAAAGTGAGTGTAACAAAAGTCGCATTGAATT
>JAOTRI020143091.1:0-10636 GCA_028564885.2 Zoanthus sanctaehelenae
ATGTAGATCAAAGAAAGCACACACACTAAATGTTTATGTTAAAACTGGAACTGAAACTCATTTACAAATGCAATGTTGTAGTAATTACATAGTCACATCTGTAGAAACTGAGTCTGAATAAAATTTAAACAATATCACTGTATTGTTTTTTTTCTGTTGACTTGATCAATGAAAAAACATGCCCCAAACTCTTTAATTTGAAACTGTAACTATAACTTATAATGGAATGCTAATTGCCATTCACATTTATGCAAGTGACTTGATGTTCAAGTTAAAACTGAATCAATAACATTTGTATCATTTGTTACTATTTGTGATGTTCGTTCATGTGGTTCAGGCTTCACAATGTCTTTTACATAATTGGATGATCCATCCACTAGCATTGTAACATTTTCTACTGAAAAAGAGCTTCTGATATTTGATTGGATGTTAGGTTTGATTCTTGCTTGTTGTTAAAGATGCATGAGCTGCACGTGATTCTTCGGCCAACTAGAAGGATTCCACGTGATAAAATTGCATTCGTGTGAAAGCGCACGTGCACAAATTACATCCTTTCATTTCACTGGTTCTTACTGTCCCAGGGGACAAAAATTTCTCGGACCACGATTTCTGCAAAAATCGAGTCAGTACAAAGCTATATAACTGCCGCGCATGCGTTTGTAACCAATGTTGAGATTAGGATTGCGGGCTTCGCTGGTCGCCCGCAAAAATTTCAAAGGATTGGGATAGGAGAAATTTAAGGCATTTTGTAATTTTTACCGGAATACTTTAAGGACGAGTAACTTTATTAAGATTCAGGTTAATTATCTCATACTCAATCTCTGATTGTGTGATAGGGGAAATAAAGAAACTATTGGCATCTGGGTCTCTCAAATAATTAGTGAACGAGTGCTCTGGTAGTTGAATAGTATAGTAGCGAGGTTTTTAATATTGTACTGGCGATGTCTTTTGGGTTTGAATAGGAAACGCCATTTGTCACTATCTTTGTTGGACCAAGAGATTTTTTTTAGCATTTTGCAATTTGTTACGATAAATTTTGTACTTTGAATATATTTCTTTACTTCTTTCTTTTAAATATTTTTATATATCATGGTTTTAATTTGAATGGACTTTTTTTATTCCTTTAGTGATCCATGGTTTAGATTTAAACTTGGTTTCTTTTCTAGATCGCTATACTAGAGGAATGTGCTTATCTATTATGGGTCAGTTTAACAGTATTCAAAAAGAATCGATTATCTCATTCACATCGCCGTGTTGTGAAAACGGAACTTGCTAATTTATTTTTTTGCAAATCGTCTAATACTTCTACCTCGTTATACGATGAAAAACCACGTTTGTAAATTAAGAGCGATGGGTGGGGCTCAATTAATTTGTTGGTTATATACTAAGAAATTGGGATCGATGATCAGTTAAGTCATAAAGAAGCTTACCACTAATGGTTCTGTGAAGATAAGAGTTAAAAAAGATGTTATCAATTAGGGTTGCAGAGTAATCTGTTATGCGAGTCGGTTAAAGAGTCTGAGGTTGAAATGAGTTACTAGCTAAGTGTGTGCCACTATTGATTAGGTTAATAATTATGTCGTCCATCCAGACACATAGTTTGTTATTTTTACTTAATTTTTCTAACGAATTATTTAGTGAGTTTGTAAATGATTCTAAATCTGTGTTGGGGTGTCTATAGACTATCCCACATACACTATTCTATTTACTTCCGTTGTTAATTTCTATCCACAATGACTCGTGACAATTATTTGAATGATCTGAGATAACTGTAAATTAAAGATTTTCTCAAATGAAAAAACCAAAGCCCCCGGCTTCACTTATAACCTTGTTTTTTGAACAAAGATATAATCAGGAAGAGAAGTATTTATAACATATCCTTTCTCTCTCGTTTTGATCTCACTAAGACCAATCACGCTAAACGGGTAATTTATCTCTGCTAAAATTGTAGTAAATAATTCAAAGTTTGCAAATATTTTTCTAATGTTGCAATGTAATGTTGAAAAAAGATTATTAATTTTGAAATAGTGCATTTTATTTCCGAAATATCATGAAATTCAAGACTGCTATGATTTTTAAAGTTTGTTTGACTGGTAAAATTAATTTATGTATCAATGTCAATGTAGTTTTGAAATGATTTCAAATCGCGGTAACTGATCATGTAAAAAATCTACATTGATTCGTTTGGAACATAAATAAAATATGTATTGTTTGAATTAAATACGAGCTTGCGAAGATCAATCATTGATAGACTAGTGAAACTAAAGATTTCATTTCGGCAACTCAAACAAAACCATTGTTTATCTTTTTTTAGATAATAAAGTATTAGACAGTTTAGTATGTAGTATGGCTGATATTTTTACTCGTCCTGTGTATTTTGACTCGCCCTTTGGGCTCGTCAAAATACTACAAGATTCGTAAAAATATATATGTATTCTTTGTTTGAGATTGGGGTGCATTTTACGTGAAAATTTTGTTTGCAGTTATCACATTCAATAGCCTGGCATTTCGAATGTTTTTTTGACAAACACGACAAAATCAGGCATTGTGTGTAGGTTTTAGACAAAGATACTCTTGAATAGATAGAAAAACTAAAAACTAATCAGACAAGAGTTAGATTCAAGTTCGCGCAGGATGTAAAATATGAATATGAATAGATTAACCTTGCCTAGGCGCGATCCTTTGAGAAAATAAAGAAAACTAGGCAAGTAATTAAAACTGGGTATAGACCCAAGCGTTCAATTTCTCTATTTTCTTAAGTCTAGTAAATCAATTAAAATTTAATTTAATATTAATACTAATAGTAAACTAAGCTGGGTAAGGCGATGTGGAAATCGTTATAGTTCTGTATTACGACCTTTCTTTCGCTTCCCTTGAATAAGGCGATTATCCACCATGCATCCAATGACCAGACTTTATCCACGCTTGAGTGTTTATCAACAACTCCAGGCGCCGTTTAGTTAGGCTCTCTGAGATTCCAACCCCCTGGCCTTTGAGTTTTCGTTTTCTACGAAAAACTTTCGAGCGGAAGTTATGAGACACAACTTTCACAATGATTGGTCTGGGTTTGATCCTTGCATTTGGGGTCGCGGCATTGGCGATGGTCTTTCTCCTTCCAATGCGATGAGACCTGTCCAGATCATTCCCATCTAATTCAAGCTCTAATTTTTCTCTGATAATGTCTAAGACGAGGTCATCGGTGTTTTCAAGTCCCCTGGTAGTACTCTGCGCTTCGATCAGCCATGCCATGAAAAAGGAAACAATTACTGCTCAATACTATCAGTCTCCCATTGGAGCTCCGAGCTCTTTTCTTGCAGAGTATTTCATTTTTCCTGTGTAGATCAATACAATTGTTGTTCAACCTCGCATTGTCGAAGGAAAGTAATTGATAGATTTCTTGCTTCATGGCGTCCTTTGTTCTTCAAGTTTGCTGGTTAGGGAATTTATACTGAAAAGCAGTATGACATTCTTGCCTTCAGACATTTGCTCTACAATTAGAGCTAAGACCTCTAGAACAATAGTTTTCATAAGGTTTTTGTTTTGCATTATTATATCTGTAGCTTGTTGAGTCAGTTGACGGATCGCCATGTTCAGTGTTGAGAGACCAATTTTCTACTGGAGCTGCTGTTACAGCTTAGGATTATTTGAAGTAACTGCCAAATTATTTCCTCCGGTGGTATATTTTTCAATTTATACTAAATGCTGGAGGAGTTAAAGCCTAGGCGAGGCAAAACGGATCAAGTCATTTGCTGGCTCTAAAATCAACAATCGTCATACTGCTCGAGGCTGCGCGATATGAAAAAGATTGAGGAGAAAAAGAGCTCTTGGGTAAAGCCGTGCAAGAGATCGATCAAATAACAAGAGAAATTGACGAAAATGTCAACTCTCCCAAAACGGATGTCGAGGAGTTTGCAAATATTATACAACAAAATATCTTACTAGCTGAGCTTGAAAAATTTCGCGAATCAAGGAAAATAAATGCAGCTTAGAGAAAAAAAAAACAAATTACCAACAATTGTATCAATGGTTATAAATTAGAGTTAAGCAACAACATTAACGCCAACGGTTTGGTTCGGTCAGTGCTATCAATATTAATAACCATTTTCAAGATCTTAATTAATATTTCCTTTTTCTTGGTAAGTTAAATTGAAAGATATTTTATACTCTCGTTTCAAGTAAAATATTAATGTGGATGATTTTAGTTTAAAGTAGATAGTGCAAGTAAGGACATGAAAAAGTGTTTTCATGCAGATGCTAATTTTTGTATCCTTAAAGAGTGTTGGTTTTGATGTTTCTTTTCGTATTATTTTCATTTTTGCCTAAATTTGAAAACTATCAAACAGTTCTCAGCTTAACTACAGAATACCCCGCCACTGTCAATAATTTATTCCTGTGCATGCATCGTTCTTTTTAAATAAATTCCCTGTTAAATCATAATCAAGAACAATTGTTGCGGGGTATTCTGTTGTTATTCCCACGTCTTATGAACACTAAACCCAAATCTATTTACTCCAGTGTCTATATTAGAAAACAGTGCAACAGGGTGTGTACTGTGATGAGCATCCTTAGCATATCCATTGTACATGTGTCTATGAAATCACCTACAATAAGTTTTGTATGAAAGTGAACTCCTTTTATTTACATTTTAAACTAGGTGTTTTCTGGTTTCATGACATAAACTTTATATGGAAACAATTCAAGAAGATAGACCTCATCCCAAAATGGCGCCTACTTGCACAAAAACACTAAGGCCAAGGGGTTGGGACGCAAATTGTTTATGAGAAAATTGTGTGGAGTTTAGTATGTTTTCCGACTGTTTTGCGTTTTTCTCAGTTAACAAAAGACAAAACAAATATCTACAGCTTACAACTGATATTTTACTGGATTGTTAAAACAAATCTTTTGATAAATGAAATGAATTGACATTAAAGTATGGCAGACACCATTGTTTGTTTAAAATCATAACAATTAGTTTTAACTCTTGTGGTAAGAAGAAAAACTCAATTTAGTATCAGAATCTGAAACTTGTTAGTTTCCATATCAACCCAGCTGGATGTATAATGTAAGCAACAAGCAGAACAAACATCTTTGCGAAGGATTTTACGTAACGGAAGTTTCTTTCTGGAAAAAAAACAATTTTCTTGGAAATGAAACCCAACAATTAGGAAAATTAGTAATGCATCGTTTTTCAAACCCATCAGTGTGCCTTGAAGTTTTTCTTTCACGCATCAACATGAAGAAAATCAAGGCTCATTGAACGTTTCGTCTTTATCAGTGATAAAAAAGCATTAGATGGTGAAACTCTTTATTTTCCTACTGGCAAAGATGAGCTGATTGTCGAGCCTACGAATAACTAACTTAATTTTGTTTCGTATGTTCTTGGATAATGCTTAATAACACGACATAGTTGCGAAGCATCTCGGAATATATTTATTTGCGCTAGTCACCGACCCTGAGGGAAATATACGTTTTAGCATTTACCAACCTTTTGACTTCCATTTCAAAATGAACGTGGCCACCAAAACGGTAATGGTTTGAATTCTGTCTAACTGTCGTCCAACTTCAGCTTGCCGCGCCATCTGAGCGTCATTTTCTAACGGACTTTTGAATCCTGTACCAGCTCTTGGTCTCTGCAAAGCAAACTTCTTGGGACATTTTGGGTATATTAGGGTTTGCAATTTATCCCTCCTTTTCCCTGCCGCGTTAGAAAGTTATTGGAAGTGATTTAATGGCAAAAATTGTGTTCCGAATTCGAATGCGACTGGCTGGCTCGATAAGGTCTCCATCCTTGTGTCTTAGTTCTTGGTTCTTAGTTTATTACACTTCTAAATAGCTGGTGGCTAATAGTAGAAGGACCTTACAAATTAAAATAGAAAATTTACATATACATATTAAAAAAAACAAACCAAAAGACACTGAATTAATGCAGACTAAAGTTTAGCATTTCAAATTAAAACAGTTTAAAACAGTTTCACAGCCGTTTAAGGTGGGATGAAACCTTCACGTGCGGTATGACCTGTGAAGCAGCAGCTCTGAAGGCAGGCAGCGAGGCGGCTAACACTGTTTCAGGTGGCAGGTTGTTCCAAATTCTGACTGCTCTCGGAAAATATGAATACGAATAATTTAATACGTTGGTCTGTAACTGCCTGTAGTATAACTTATGATATCTGGTGTCTCTGTTTGAAATGGTGAATTCTGGTGGTATATTTATGTTCACTAGGCAGTTGTGAATTTTGTAGAATAGTAATGCTTGAGCCATCAGGCGCCTTTGTTTAAGGGGATCCCATTCTAATGCATGAACTAGCCCAGCAGAACTGGTGGAACGCCGATAGTCACATGTCACAAAGCGAGCTGCATTTCTCTGAACTTGCTCAAGCTTATAAATGCCATTGTCGTAGTAAGGGCTCCATGCAGCTAAGGCATACTCGAGTTGCGGTCTAACAAGGGTTTCGTAAGCTCTCGATTTAACTTTAGCATCACAGGGCTTGAAAACACGGCGAACAACACCCAGAGTTCTATTTGCTTTGTTAGAATGTTCAGACCACAGCAGCTGGTTATTGCATGTGACTCCAAGATATTGATAAGATTCAACATCCAGCTTGTAAGGAAAGGGATCAGTGTTCCACTTGTTCGTAATAGACAGAGCCTTACATTTGGTGGTGTTTAAACTCACCTGCGAGGTTTCTGACCAGGTGTAAAAGTTTTCCAAATCTAAATTCAAAACCTCTTGGTCAGCCGAGGGCTCAATTTTGCGATATAGAATACAGTCGTCTTCAAGCAGCCTTAGGGTAGAGTAGTTCACAATGTCATTAATAAATAACAAAAACAAAGTAGGTCCTAACGATGAGCACTGTGGGACACCCGAGGTAACCGATACAACTTCAGAGTGCGAACCATTCACAGAAACAAATTGGTGACGATGGTGAAGAAAGGCTGTGATCCAGTATAAAGTTTTTCCTCGTATTCCATAGGACTGTAACGTAGTAAGTATTTTAGAATGTGACTTTTTATCAAATGCTTTGGAAAAGTTGAATAGAATTGCATCAACTTGACCTCTGCTGTTAATCACAGATGCCCAGTCGTTGACTGTGAGAATGAGTTGGGTTTCACAAGAAAACCCTTGCCTGAAGCCATGTTGTAAGTCTGTAAGTATATTATTCGCTAATAGGAATCTGTTCAGGTGACACAGAACCACCTGCTCCATTACCTTGCAACAAATGCAGGTTAGCGACAATGGTCTGTAATAGCATGGTTGCGACTTGTCACCAGTCTTAAAAATCGGAGACACCATTGCCACAATTCCAGAGTCATAGCTTTGCTGGAAAATAAATGTAAGTACAGGGGCAATTTCCGACGAAATGTCATAGAGAATCTTGGTGGTATACCATCTGGTCCGGCCCCCAGCTTTGTTTACGTTGAGTCGAATTTGCCATCCATGGTAGTTGAAATTTAGACTTGGTCATCTTAGAGGGAACTCTAGCTTCAACTGATGCAAGAAGATTACTCTTAAAATAATTCCAATTGTTTTTAACACTACAGTAAGTACTAGATTGAAAGAATTGAGCTTGCAGTTTTGTAAGATTAGCATGCAGGCCCGCCTTACATTTTATTCTAAATATTGAGAATTTTCGTTTGCTAATAACTCCGTTAAGAATTGTTCTTTTGCTCCAAAAATTATCCCAGAGCTGTTGTTTTAATTGCCCTACAAGCTCATAAGCTCTTTATTTTGTTTGGGAAAGAAATAAATATTTCGAAATTTTAAAACATCAGTAAACCACGTGGTTGCAAACGAAGAATTCGTTCTACGTAAACAATACGCCGATCCAAGGCTCAAACACGTTGATAAAAAGCTCGAGATTGCCATTCATCTCTAAAGAGAATGAAATTCGTTTTTAAGCGAATCTATATTAGCAGTGAGAAAAAGGAACAGTGGCGTATATAAGTTAACAGCTCTATAGGGATTTCAGTTATTTCTCCCACTGAGCCTTAGGGAAGCCTCACATTGCGATTTTGCCCACATAAAACGTTTTTTAAAGTATTCAGAAACAGATGAAAGACGTCACGCTAATAATCATGCATATTTAACAGTAATTGCTTTGAATCATTGTTTTCAGTCAGGTCAATGCATTATTTTTTAATTTTACAGATAATTTTAAGAACACGAAGACAAGTATATATGCCGATTATATTGATAGTTATGTGATTTAACGAGGCGTGGCATCCTTTTAGTAACCTCCGTTACTATTTATAGTTACTAAGATAGCATCATTGTTTCCTAAAATATGTTTCAATAATACAATTCTTCTTATTCCTTTTTATAGTGTAGCTAAATGTTATTATATGCTGATTATATCAAGTTATGGTATTTTGTTTAGTATAAATTAGCAGTTCAGATATTAGAAAAGTTAATGACACTGAATGTAGTTGTTGCAGGCAAAATATATCAACAGTTAATCTTGTTTAAAAGTTAACAGATAGATCATAAAAAATGGAGCTATGCATTTATGACAATTGTACAGTGGCTGGTTCGGGCCTTCGTTAAAGTATTGATTTTCTTTTTTAATTTTATTTGAAACTCATTAATTCAAAGAATTTGCAAATTTGGATATTTAGCCTTCTAAAGGTTATTGACACTGATTTAAAATTTGTACATATAACTGTAAATTTACACCTATAACTGTAAATTTACACTTCTAACTGTAATGTTACACCTATAACTGTAAATTTGCACTTAAAACTGTAAATTTAAACTTATAACTGGGGCGTTTGTAAAATCTGGATCGGATCATTGGATCGGATCATCGGATCGAATCATCGAATCCTTTTTTAAAAAAGAAACCCATGATATAATCATTTCAGTGAATGAAAAATCAAAACACCAATGGCAATCTAATTTAAAAAAATAAAGAGTTTCAAAAGTTCTGAGGTGTCCTTTCCTGATTGTATAAACAATTAAGGTTCTGGTGTAAGATCTCTGCTCTCCAACCACAAGGTATACAAAGTGTTACACAGCAAGAAATGAAGTTTGAAAGACTGCAGCTAAAGTGAGAAGTTGGATTTACAACTCGGAATATATAATGTTATATTACAAGAAACACCCTTTAACAAAAAAACAAACAAACATTAAATATATAAATGTGAATTGAAAGATATTCTTTGTATTTTTGTTTCTGGGTTGTGTATGTATTGATCTAACAATCAAATTATTTTTAACTCGGCAAAAGAAATCAATTAGTTTTTTGCAGTGGAGCTAATATCTTAAAAGAAGAGATTTTTAATATTTATTATTTGCCATTGAAATGGCGAAATGACATGCTATTTTATACTGACCAGTTTAAAGTATTTTTTACCGAAGTGTTCTTTTATATAAAATAGTAAAAGGATGCAATGCATGATTATGTCAATGTCACGATCCGATATATTTGTAAATTGTTTGGCAAAGTTGAAAGAGTTCGTAAGTATTTCTCGGTGATGGAAGGGTAGAAGTTTTCAATGTCGACGATAGCAAAAGTGTGTTGATTTTTATGTTGAATGTCGGAGTACCAGTCGATTACGGAGGCGGAGATTTTCTATTGCCGTATTGGTTCAGTTCGGATTTTTTTCTGACGGTATAATGTCGATGTTCCCGAGTATTTCTTTGCTGATGAGTTCAATTTCACTTTTGGTTGGGTTAATAAGTTTACATGTAGGATTGTTCTGGGTTGTGTATGTATTGATCTAACAATCCAATTATTTTTAACTCGGCAAAAGAAATCAATTAGTTTTATGCAGTGGAGCTAATATCTTAAAAGAAGAGATTTTTTAATATTTATTATTTGCCATTGAAATGGCGAAATGACATGCTATTTTATACTAACCAGTTTAAAGTATTTTTTACCTATTTATATAAAATAGTAAAAAGGATACAATTTGATAAGAGATCTAAAACTCTAACGTTTTCGACTAAAAGTCCTCTTCTTTTCTTTTATATGTATATACACGTACATATATAATTCTTTGTAACTCCGAGTTTCGTGCTTACGCAGTAATCAGACAGTAGTTAATAAAAAAACATTCCATTAACTAATATATATATATACGTGAATAGATAATAGGCTTGGTGCTAGATATAATAAGTTGTTGTTACATATTGTATGCAATAGGTGAAAAGAACGATAATTACAATAGATGCAAATATATTAGGAGTACTTAAACAATAGCCTTAATACTAAGGAGGCGTCAAATGTTCTTTCAAGTAAAACTTGTTTTCATGACAGCACTTGGAAACAAGTTCGGATCTCTTGTTACTAAATGCTGCTGCTGTGTTTAATTATTATTATAGTTTTTCAGTCAGGAAAAAGTCGCATCTTCTAGTCGAGTTGTTGTATGGTCTAGCTCGTGAAATAATGGTCCATTTAATATTGAAGTTGATAGAATTGTCCCTATGTTTCGGTACTGTTGATGTACTTTCTGTGCAAGAACGTAAGCGTATGCTGGTTAAATCTCTGTTTAAAAGTTCCCTCAGTAAGACCGATGTAGTTGTTTGTAGTAGCCGTAGTAGTATTGTTATCTGTAGTGATAGTGACTTGTGTGTTGTAAAAGTAGATCAGGCTGGTAGATAGGCACTTGTTGTTGAGCGGGAATTTGTTCTTTAGAT
>JAOTRI020143102.1:0-10636 GCA_028564885.2 Zoanthus sanctaehelenae
GTATAAGGAAGAGAACAAGGCAGAGGTCAAGGAGAAGGGCAAGGGGGACGAGGAGGAGAAGGAAGAAAAGGAGGTGAAGCAGAAGGAGGAATAGGACAAGGAAAAAGACAAGGAGGACAAGGATGAGGAATAGAAGAATGAGGAGGAGGAGTAGGAGGAGGAGGACAAGGAGGATCAGGAGGTCAAGGACAAGAACAAGGAGGAGGAGGAGGAGGACTAAAATAATAAGGACAAGGAGGAGGACGAGAAGGGCAAGAACACAAATAAGGAGAAGTATACGGAGGGTAAGAATGAGGACAAGGAAGATGAGGAGGATAATGAGACTGGTGATGAGAAGGCAAAAGAGGAAGAAATAAATCACCAGGACCCAGTTCCACAAAACTTGATAAGTGCTATAACCCAGGGTTAACTTTTTAATCCATGTTCCTGTTTCCAACCTTCTATAGCTTCACACGCTAAAGAAATTTGGAGTCTAACTTTAATTTCTAAGAATCACAAACTAAGCTTTTAGTAAATATTTTTGTCTTAATCCAGGATTAAGTTAAACGAAGTTTTAAGGAACCTGTTTCTGCTTGTCAGACCCATTATACTCAGAAACTTCAAAATAATAGAGTTTTACCATACTGTACAAAAGGCAACTGCCTGCAAGGAAGACAAAAGTCAGACCCTCAATCCAAACAATTAAAAAGGAGGCAGGGTGGTGCAGTGGTGAGAGCTGGGGCTGTATGAATGCGGAAGACCCAGGTTCGATTCCCCAACTCAGACCACTGAATGAATTTGTCCTCGACGATCCCAGGGACAAATTTACTACGCTTTGTAAATAGCCAGCTGGTTTGCCTCCTACCAGATGGGATTCTTAATTGGGGAAGAGGGAGGTTTTTAATGTGACACTGAAAAGCCCCTTTGGGGAGTTGTCATTTACTGTAAGTGTGTATTTTTTTTTTGTATTTTAATGAAATGGATGCACAGCAATGCAAGCAATACTGAGATGCTAACATCAACAGGCTAGGGTATTTTCAAACTGACTGTCACTCTTATTAATAACTTCATGAAACTAATGTCTGAGTATTAGAATGACAGTGCATCAGCAATATTCAAGGAGATCGAAGCAAAGACAATCTTATGTCATATAATTATACATCCATGAATACTTACAGTCAAGAATGTCATTCAAGCCACGGGTAACATCTGTGGAGCTACACTCTTTGGGAACGCACAAGCCCCACCTCACACTTACAGGTAAACCGCCTGGTAGAGTCTTCATTTCAGTTTCCATTTCCATTTTATGAAATTTTAACGTTTTTAAGTTTAACAAAGAAAAAGAATGAACTGCAGTTAGTCAAAATGCAGATCCAAAGGAACGTCACTCTCATGATAGTTGAGACGACATATTAAATAATTCTAAACTTTAACAAGAGAAGTTTTACAGTAGAATGTTTTGACTTTTTAGTTTAGTACTGAATAACTATTGACAGAGAATATCTGTTTTCTAAAACAGTGTTAAAAAAATAAAATAACTAAATTATACTACTTCAATTAGATTTAATTACACTTTTGAATACGAGTCCTCTTGTCAATGAGCAAAGTTTTTTATTTAAGAAAGAAGTATCTCAGTCAAGGCTCCAGTGCCAACACATACTAGAGATGAAGGATAAAGACAATATTTTAAATCAGACAGTAAACTTATGACAAACTAAAAGAAAGAAAAAATATAATTGCATAAAATCTTCTTTTATACCATACCCTAACCTAGCTATGAAACATTCACAGCAACTCATCTTCCAGATACAATACTAGAAACAAACTCGAGGTCTGCATTGCATGCAGCATGCAATGGATGTTTTATCTTGCCAAGAAGCAATTATTTAATATTTGTTTCACTCAATGCAAAATAGTTTACAAAAACAAGAAATTAAATTAAAAAAGAACAAAATAATTAATATACTGAGTTAACATTGTTGGGTTATCATATGCAAACTGTCATAATTTTATCATGATTGTGTCACTCTCTGGAGATGTATCCACAACAGGTTTTTAAATTTCTGGGTCCAATGCCAAATTTTGGCAGTTCAGCTAATTAATATTCATTAGTTACAACTAGAAAAAAAAAATTTTTGATGAGACCCTGACCATTGCATGGTTTGAGAAACACTGAGAAATATGCAAGTTACAAACTACAGAACAGAGGGACTGGGCAAAGTGCCAAGAAAACAATATTATGGCTTTTCAGAATTATTCTCAAAAGTTACAGTGTGGTACTGACAGGGAAGAGCCAATCAGTTGATAAAAATTGGTTCGCAAAACACAACTGAATTCACATATTGTGCAACACTGTTTTTTCCTGGTGTATTTAATTATAAGCATAAACATTCAATTTTTTTCTGCATCCAATTGGACCCTTCGTTCAATATTCTCTACATCCAATAGAAAGACAAGTGCATCCCAGAACACAATTATGATGCACTCTCTATACATCTGATCTCTGATTCAATGTTGTGTATTTTGAGCTTTGATTCATTTGCTATTTGGATTAAGTTTGCAATTCTAGTTACGACAACTCCACTGCAAATTAACACATGATAATACTGCCAAGGCTCATTAAAATCCCCATCTGATCGTCAGGGGTAACAAAAAAATCTTGAAGTTGGCATGGACATTAAGTAACTTTTCATACTTAGTCACTTGCCTGGTGGAGACATGCTTAGCCAAGATGATACACCAAATGCTTAGAATGGCTAAAAGTTGTCCCAGCAAGCAAGTCATTTCACATTATCTCAAGCCCCGACAACAAATTTTCATGTAGATTTAAATCTTGAAACTAACCGTATTGGTGATATTCACAGCAAAAGTTGACAGGCAATAATGAGCTTCTGGAATCGCAATGCACTCCTTGTATGAACCAAGCCAAGCCATATTACCAAGAAGTACTCCACTTTCTGGTTTCCCTGTGGCATCTATGTCTGCAAACAATAGTAATAAATTTAGGCTCAAAGCAAGAACACACACTTCAAATTTCCACCAAAGAATCAATACTGGTAATTAATTACTTTTCATACTCTGTACAGTATTTATCTCTTATTGACCGAGTGGGAGGCCTGTATGGGAGAATCTTGACCGTGCGTTCGGTCTGTACCCGCAACCGAGGTCAAGATTCTCCCATATAGACCGATCGCTCCTTTAATAAGATGTTTATTATATGGCCAAACAAAAAAGCAAAGGAACAAAAACATAAATAATTTTAAAATTATCTAGACCACTGTCAAGATCGATTTTTGCCAACCAAATTCTTGAATTTGTTTGAACTCCAGTCCTTTTGAAACATGGCCATATAATAAACTACAGTAATTAGTTAGTAGAGTAATCAAAGATTATGGAGAGTGTTCCATCCAACAATGAGCATCGCTTGGCTTGATGTTAGAATAATTTTCTACTTTGTGTGAACTAACTCAGTTTGTGGCCTGTTTCGACCTTCCTTTATTCAACATTTTTTTTAAAATTATAATTTTATGATGAAACCAAACAAAACTGGTTCAATGCTGGTTATATAAATTGAACATTCTAAATCCATCAACAGTTTTGAGTGCTAAAAACAATGATTCAGCTAGCCAAAGTACTGACCAGAAGCACATTTAAAGGACTAGCTTGAAATCTAGATAATAAAAAATTAAATTGACATCACACCTTTACTAGGTATTTTATCAATTGAAACTTTCTTTTTAGCTCATGGAGGGCTATCGGGATGGTTGGAGAATCACGATATCAGGCACAAACAACAGAAAATTTGTAATCGATTTTCAATTGTCTCAAGTTCAGCAGACACATTCATGCATTCGTTAAATGGTCTTTTTAAAGAATGCTCTTATTTGACTACCAATAAAAGACGTTCAATATGTCACTTGATATTTTGGTGTTCAGTACTTGACTTTGGCAAACCAGCAAACGTGGTTGATCACATGTACAGAGTATTAAAATCAATGAACAACAGTCAAAATACAAAAGCTCCCTCACACAGTATCTTATAGTACTTACTCCACAAGCTTACCACAGGATACCCTTTGATTTCTTACTATCTTTAATAGAAAAATTTTGGTTGCCAGATTATAACTTTTGTTTGCCAACTTAAAAACTTGTAAAGCATAACTTACATAAGAAGATTATACTATATGTTAATTTGTATGCCAGAAAATTCTAATTATAAAGCTGCCTGAATAAAAAAATTTAAACTCTTTTTTCAGCCCTTGACTTGTTACTGCAAGTTATGGCGAGCAACATCCTTAACATTCAAATGTCACTAACAATGTTCAGATAATGCATGTAGAGCCTGTAATATGACCTGTGTAACCACTCAATATATGGATGACCACAAGCCTTCACCCCTGACAATTTTGGGGAAAAATCTCGATCATTGATGTGACTTTTGAGGCAAGTAATTCTACTTTAAGACATGAAAGTCGACTTGTTTATTACTAAGGAGCTGGAAAGGTGCCACACTCTTGGCATTGGGGTTTATAATGTAGAGATGCAATTGCAGTGTCCTGGCAAATTGCCCAAATGAATCGAACAAGATGGATACTAACTATATATAGCTTTAAAGTACCATAATTATATATACTTCTTTTTCCTAGGTGAATTTGAAACAGAAAAAGAAGAAGGAAAGAGGTTAATATTGACTCAATGTCCTTCTATTTGCAACTTTAAATATACTTAGTTGGTACAGCTTGATGTTGTACAGTGGGTCATGGACCCGTATGTTATTTTAAGTTTTAAAAGCTGCATTTTATTTTAAACGAAGCACATGATCGATCATGACTATGCAAATCTACGTTAAAGTAATTAAATCATACTAAATGGTAGAAGCTTTTAAAAATTATCTTACCACATGTAAAAAAATATGTACGACAACGATAATCATAAAAGAAATATTAAATTCAAATGATTTTGGAAATAAAACTCTAAATTAAATGAGCAAATCAAACGGATTCATTGAAATAGCCGCCATGACCTTTGAAATATTTTTATATCAAGGCACTTCTCACCGAATCAATGCAATGTTCAACCCTCAACCCGATTTGTGAGAAAATTACTAACAATACATGAAACATTAATACTTCTTTTAATCAACTAACTAATAACAATACTTACATCTTGCAAAAGAGCTCCGGTCATTCGTTATATTCATCAAAGAGATGATACATCGAGGTACAGTTGAATTGCTGACAGTGTAGTTTCGGTTGTTTATAATCGCTGTCGTGCTTTGAAATTCTGCTGGAATCGTACTTTGCACAAATAACAAACTCGTTGTAAAGAAAGCAATGATGCAAATAAGCCTGCGAATTACGAAAGGTGCCATATTCGACTTCTCTATCAAGTAGAGACTGCAAAACATAAACCGATTACCTAACAATCCAAGCGCACAGGTAGCCCAGGCTATCCACTTATTTAATAATTAAGAAGCAGTTTAGTAAAAACAAGAGGCTTACCGCTATACCGGTACGCGGTAGCCTTCACTCGGGCCGGCGTTTTGACAAGGTTGGTGTTGTATTTTGTTAATTGTATCATAGTCTACAAAGTAGAGTACTTTCCACAAGGCTTAAAAATTTTCATCAAGCCTTTCCCTGAGAAAATTTGCAGATGTGGTTAAAATCGCACACCTTGGTTTAATGGTGAGCGATTTTATTTTTATGATTTATGTGTTTAAAACGACATTTAAATACAAATTTGACACTAGTTAACTTTTCGTAATGGTTTCTCTCAAAACAGAACAAACAAGTACAATTACATTCGACCACTTACGTCAAATCGCACGCCGCCTCCATGCCATGATCACGTGCTCTTTTGCAAGTCGACATCGATAGATAGATAGACTGATAGCAAACCGAAACCTAGACTCGGTCTACCCACAGGTAGCCCGAGTAAAAATATATACCAAATAAAAAGAGAGAAAACTATATAAAGTTCTGACGTTTCAAACGTTAGTCCTTAGTAGGAGTAAAAGAGAAGAAGAGTCATATGACAATGTACGAGACACTGTCATACTCGATTTTTAGAACAAATAACCAATATATTCACTGTGTGTCTTGCTGCATAACTTGAAAACTCTATCTAGAAATTATCTCAAGATTTTAAAGTTTTTTTTATTCTTCTGTATTAATAAAAGGGAATAAACGGTACGAGACAAGGTATGTCTAAGGTAGTTTATATTTTTAGGTATCATAGTCAGACTGCAGATAAAGCACGTATTATTTCTGAATTGTTGTAATACTTGTATGGTAGATGGTAGTAATACACATGCCCCATAGTGGGGCATTTGCCATGTTCTGCTGCCCCCAGGGTGAGGATATTTGCCGATAAAATCTAGCCCTTGTATACGGATTGGGACAAAATAAGTTCAGTGTTTAGGAAGTCACAAAATTGTTCTTATGTATCTGATTGCTGCAAAATAATACACTTTCCATGATTTCCTCTCTTGGATTTTTATTCAGGTCTTTGGCTCAAATATTTGGATTTCATACGCATAAAACTTCAAGATAGATTCTTCAGACATCTAAAGCAAACATCAGAGAATCGGGCAGCTGGTGCAAGGAAGGCAGCAAAAATAGGGAAATTTAAAAAGAACACAGAATAAAACGGAATGCTGTAGTCACAGAAAATGCAAGTAAAAAAAGCAAAAGGAAAAAGGTAACAAGAAAAAGAAAATGAAAGTTGGTAAGAAAAAAGAAAGGAAAACAAAATCAGCGCCTCAAAAAAGATCAAGGAAGTGCATAAAGTTCCCAATGAAAAGTCGGTGTGTACAGAGGGTGAAAATCTTGTGAGTATTTGTCAGGACTGTGGCATGTCTGACCCACCTGATGAGTTAGTGCTCCACGATAAAGATGAATTACCATTGATTCAATGTGACTGCTGTAATGCTTGGTACCATGCGATTTGTTTGGGACTTTTGCATGCTAAGGTTGTGTTATAATTGTAATGAAAGATGGTAAACTGGGCATTAAAAAGATGCATTTTAAACTTAATGTTAACAATGCTTGTCAACACTTTATCAATATACCCCTGAGAAAAGACTCAAACGAGCCGAGATGCTTAGAACTAGTGCAAAAGTTAACCATTCCCCGAGGTTTTTAGTTTAGATACTAATACAATCCAATGTTAACGTTGGCTGGTACCTCCCGGCTTATTTCCTACCCTGGATCTCACTTCTTCAGTGAGATCTGGGTACTAGATTATCTCTAGGTGGCATGGTTAACTTTTTAAAATATACGGCACAAATATAATGTAATATTATAAATGGAATAAAAACAAGGATTAATAAAAATAAAATATCAAGCAAAATATCAAAAAAGAAGTCAACACTTTTAAAATGTTTTTCACCATGCATGAATATCATCTAATTTGCTCAATATTTAAGAAATCAAACATGTTCTCGTCCCTTTGTACCCAGATAAAAACCGAGGGGATCAAGCAGGTGAAATCCTAAAGTTTGTGTCGGGTTCTCATTGATTCTCAAATTTCCCCAAACATTATCGAGTTTCTAACCGTGTTGTTTGGGCAAAGACTAAACAAATACTTTATTTCTTATAATAAGTGATATTTCTATAAAAAAGACTATATATGAAACGCGTAAACTACGTATATTTTAGTTTTTCTCATGAAGCTGTTAATTTCTTCACAACTTCAAGAAAGCCATCTATATTACTTACGTCATTTCCTTTTTTAAAAACGTTATAAAAGCACACTTCTTGTCCAATCAAAACCCGCTTATATACGTATTACTCAAATTATGGCCAAGTCCACACTAATGTGTTTTCGTTTGAAAACGCAGGCTTTCGGTCGACATTAATTAATACCGGATCGAAAATGAACAATAAAGGTGTATGTCTCCAAAAACGAAAATTTTAGAAAACACTCCCCAGGGTGCAATTTTTTCTATATATATTTTTTGCTGCATGGCGTAGTATCTTGGTATGGACGAACGATAAGTCTGAAAACGAAGGTTTTCGAAAACGCATTGGTGAGGACATAGCCCGTAAGTTACAAGTTACATAATCGTTTTATTACGAAATAATTACAGTTTTTAAAAGTTATAGAAGTGGTGCTTTTTAATAACGGCCAATTGAAAAGGCCCTTTTTATATGAGAAGGGCTACTGTTGAGCGGGTTGAAACATAATCTTCAGTCTGGTATTACATTGATGCGAGCCAGCACAGTATAACTACTAACCAACTGGGAACAGTTGTTCAAAAGCCGGTTAGCACTAAAGCAGGATTAAATCTTTAACCCACGATCTTGTTTCCAATCTTGCAAGGAGAGATTTTAGCTGTAATTTTGGGAGTAACAAGTCTTTTCCTAGAAAAATCCAAATAGTCTTCATAAATAACCCTTTACCTTTCTTAAAGAAGAAATCCTGTTTGAATTTTTGCTTGACCCTAGGTTAAATTTAACCAGCCTTTGAACAACTGGGTCTGAGGCAGAGTTTTTACTTGTATACAATATTGCGGTTTTGCGAAAATCTTCCCTGCTACGTTTAATTCATGATGTATAAGCAATATTTGAGAATAAATCGGCTAAAACAAATTCAACCTTTCTCAAAGCTGAGACTTTGTCATACTAAAAAACAGTGGACAAACAACTTGATTTGCCAGAAACTTTTTCAGCCCGGGCCAGCTCGTCTGCTGGGATCCAGGACAGTCTTTACCGAAATCTTGGAACTGAGACCGCTTGATGTTATCCGGTGTTTTTCAGTTTCGAGTTTATACTTGAACTGGCAACTAGTTTAGTTTTGCCGCGTTTAAAGATATAATTACTTTATTGTTTCTTTAGACTATGTTCCGAAAACCTAATGACAAATTATCAAGTCTCTAAAGAAAATGAAGTAGTAATGAAATAAAATTTTGAGCTGAGGCTTTCTTTAAAGTGCCTGAATGAAATATGACAGATGTCTCGGCTTTCATCTTTCCGAGGTTGTAATGAAATATTTCCGTTGCATTTAAAACCTTTCAAAGCAACCGATCTTCAATATATCTGAACGTATTAAAAATGCAAGTTCACAAACAAATATTAATGTTTGCTGTTTCCAACTCGTCATATTAAATTTTTTAATACTTTTGTCATTGCGGCTTTTTCTTGCAAAGCGCCAACTGATGAAAACGTTCTTGCTTAAATATTTATGCAATGCAAGTAACGAAAACAGGAGATCGGCTCCAGCTTATTTACTGCTTCATTCTTCTTCAATGAAATTTTATTTACTTATCATGAACGAATAATTACGGCCATTTGGTAACCTTTTAAAATAACTGCTTTTTAATGTACTTATGATATGCTTTAGTACTTCAGTGTGAGATAAATAATTATCAAGAACATAGAAAATTCGCCGGTTAAAAATAGAACTGGAAAAATTGAAGAAAAATCCTTTTATATATAATGCTCATTCTACCTCCTCGAAAAGAGCAGGTGTAATTATCTGTACTAATGACAAGCCGGAAACTATATATATTTTTGTATGCTCTAAACTAGTAATGGGAAGGTCTGAAACGAATATAACTCTTCATGTTCAGTTTGCATATATGATATATTCATCTATACCGTTTGGACTGAAAAAGTCGAAGAAACTAACAGATAACTAAACGGCATTAAACACTCCGGGATAAATTCATACTCAGCACTTGGTAAGCAGTGTATTTATGTAACGTTTTTCAGAATATTGTTTAAAAAGATGATATATTTAGTTGGTTGAATAAGAGCTTTCATTTTTTCAATGTATTTAAGTGTATTTTTGTAATGGGAATAACTTAACTGATAGCAACAGATATTATCTGATAATTGTTAAGAAATGCTATGACAAGAAAGCTGTCTTTAGAAATGTTATCAATGTGAATTTAATTTACTGTGTCATAGTTGTAACGTTTTTTTTCAACCACTCAGTTAACTCTTTTCCCTTTTTAAAATCAACAGTTCTCTTGGATTAAAGGATCATATTATACATCGCCCAAACTTTACATTAATTCAAATTCATTCTAAAAACGGTTTAACAGAGGTTTTAATTTGCCATATATTAAGATATTTTTTGCAAGATTAAATCAGATAAACATACGAGTGGAATCTGGAACGTCGGAAAACAGACCACTTGGAATCCGGAATCCATTGACAGGAATTTGAAATACAGTCTGTCATGCATGGCTCACTTTCCATGCAGCTATGGCACAACTTAGACAAAAATTAAAAACGGCTGCCTTCATTAAAGAACTTTGATAAGCTAATTATTAATGGTCCACGCAACAAGTTATAATGTAGGGTATTGTTACGAGACATAGTAATCAGCCAGAGTACAAGAATAGCATCATACACGCTTTATTAAGGCGGGACTTAACCTAAAAGAACTTTTTCTTCAAATACAAACTTCTCAATGAATTTATACCATGTTTCAATATATGACTACTAAACATGATCAGCAACTGCATGTTTGAGTCTCTTGTTACCATGGTAACAGAGCCAGCTTTAATAAACTGCTTAAAAGCACTCTCTCCTTGAGAAATAAAATAAGCAAAATAACTAAACCGAATGACATGAAAATATTTTTTACAGATGGCCAGTATGATTATCTTTCGGATGAGCATAGAACTTTCATTTAGTTTAAATACTTG
>JAOTRI020143113.1:0-10636 GCA_028564885.2 Zoanthus sanctaehelenae
GAGAAAGCCAAATAATCGTTTTCATACAAAAAATTGTTCAAAATGGCAAAACCTCCCAGTAGTCAGAGGGTTAATTTCGCAATTTTTTTACAATCGCGAAAAACGTGAAATTAAAGACTCGCGAAATTAAGTTTGAATAAGGTAGTTCCCAGTATGTATGCAGTAAAATCCATGTCTGTAAATGGGAGACCCTGTAAATGCTGTAAAGATATGGAAGGTTTGCACCAGCAAAAAAACCCCCATGGCCATACCATCCCTTTGCTTTGATTCTCACAACAGCACACAATCTAAGCACTTTCTTACAAATAGCGGTTTAATTAGGTTCCTACCTGACAAAACTCTTACCTAAATCTTGACTTGGCTTATCTAGAATTCCTGCCATTCTATCACTAAGTGAAACAGTAACTTGCTCAGGGCTTGTTCCAGTTTCTTTAAATATCTTAAAGCTGTTTGATAAGCATCCGATTGCAACACTTAAATCTGATTCCTGGACCTAGAAAAAATAGAAATCCAGTAGTTCAAGTTTTCAGTCTTTATCACACTGGTTAGGACTCTTTACTGACAAGTAATTGACAACAGATCTAGAAGCTGAACATTGTGATGGCTACATTGTCCTGTTATAATATGGAATGGTAACTAGCCTGTTTTATTAACTGGGACCTTGAATGACCAGTAGTTCGTCAAATGAATGCTATTTCTAAAAGCATAATACTACAAAACAAATAATCACTCATGCAACTTGTGGAAGCTTCAACAAAGTTTTAACTAGACAGCCAGTTGAGTAGAGTAAGTGATGGTATTAACAGCCCCTTTTGCTAGGGTGGTCTGGGTGGGAACATAACTCTGGCCCTCAGATACATTTGAAATTTGGAAGCTCTGAAACACTAACTAAAGCGTTCCTGGCATCCAAATATGTATAATAAGGATGAAAAGATCAACTTCATGTGTTGAGCCATAACAGAGCGATACTAAATCATGCTGAATAGGCAATGATGCCTCCTGCCTTTGATCTCAATATTGAGGTAAAAAGTACATCCAAGCCCATCAAAATATATTTTAATTATGTATGAAATTATCAATGACAATTATTCAATTTAGGGAAAGAGTGGCCATTGTCTCTGATCGAAGTAGTCAATGCTCGTCGTCGGTGCTTATTGAAAGCACTGAGTATATTTGTCATTATTACAAAAAATTTTACAATTACAATATAACTCCCAATTACTAAAATAAAGGTATATGAAATATATAGTTACCAGAATATAATCTGATTGATAAGTTGATATGATAAGAACAGAGATACTGTTGTCTGCAAGGGGGGAGATAACACTCTTCACAATTTTACTAATGCCAGTCAGATTGTTGTTTCCAAATGCCCCTGCTGACACCGTAAGAACTCTCCAGCCCGATTCAGCAACATCAACATCTTCCTTATCAACAGCCAATTCTAAACAAAAAGACAAATAAAAATGATATATCATTTTATAGTCAAGCAGGAAATGACATAAAATTAGGTCTTGTGGGAATTTTAGGCTGAGAGCTAATTATAACAACCAGTGAAAATGTGTTAAGGGGACTTCATGAAAAATATTGGTGTAACTTCTGTGACTTGCACCAGGCAGATTTAAGGAGGGTTTAAGAAATGACCTAAAAATGCCAGCACGGAAAAGAGGCTCTAGAGGGAAAATGGCTTCAATTTTTGAACACTGCAAAATTTTACAATTTGTCATAATACTGAAACAAGCTTTGTATAAGTAAATTATATTTGTTAACATGATTTTAGTATGTTGGGTAATATCAAACTCAGTACTGTACTTATTTGAATGTAACTATATTCCTAATTATAGACTCTTTATGTTCATTTGGCTATAATATTGTAACTATAAGCTAACAATGTAGATAGTTGACAAATACCTTACAATAATACTGCACTAACAAACACCTCTTAAAGATTTTGTGAGCTTAAAAAAACCGAAAGGTCATTCAATTTTGAAGCTTTGTTCTATTTTTCTCATGTGACCAACCAAGAAGGATTCTTCAGAAGACTTTTAATTATTGATTTCATTTATCGAGAAACATCCTTGTTGCTTGTGTCTTCAAAAGATCTCCTTTTTAACTTTTGCAAGCAACATCTTCAAATAAATGGAAAGCCATTCCGTTTAAGAGCCTCATTTCCACATTATTTTTGTCATGTGACCATTTACAAAGGATTCTTCAGAAAACTTTATTGATTTAACTTATCACGAAACATTCAGTAGTAAACAAAAATTAGGAAGCTAAGTGCCATCTATTGGGCATATAGTGTGATAATGGAAAATTGGATGTGTGAAGAAAAGCAAACAGAAAATTATGGTCATGAGTGGCCTTGAATTTTGTGCTCATGCAGCATAAAGATAAAGAGTCACTTAAATATATTTATAAATAATGTACATCACTCTACTTTGTTAGCTTGTATTAACAATCCCAGCTACATCAGCTGTATCCTATTATTATTTTAACAGAATTATAGTCACGTGTTCAGATATCTATTTACAGTACATTCTAAGAAGTATGTCCTATATAAATCACATGCAAAAAAATGGCATACTTGGTGTCCATACACAAAAACAAGGCCCAAAGCCCCTGAAAAAAAACAAGAGAAGCATGGCAATCGCAGTTTAAAAAAAAACCTCAATTTGTCTCATTTCTCGAGAATGTAAATATTCTATTCAGACTGCATTTTATAATATTTTTCCATGTAATAATATAAGCATTGTAAGTTGTGATTTAATTTTATTCTATTTGAACTATAATTTTTATTTGACACTTTAATAATACATGTACTTCAATTTATTTTAAACATGAAATAGTGCTATAAAAGGACATGTACAACAGACAATTATCACCTTCAGTTGTCAACCATTGCATCGATCTCACAGGTCTCTCTTTAATAAATTTAAATTTGTTTTTTATAGAATTAGTTTGAAATGTCAAACTTTAAAATGCAAAATAATAGAGCCTACATACATCTTGCAAAGTAAAAAAAACATAGCAGACAGGAAGGCCGAAAATGATATTTGATTGTTGAGTGATGATTGCAAAAAATATTAATTATCAAATTTTCATCTAGAAATAATCTTTTATAATTACTATTATTTTTTCACAGATATCTATTGGGAGGCATCATTACAAGGTTTGATACTTTGACTTTAGAGGTCATATACTTAAATATAATAATCACTCATTTACACAAACCTGTAGAATGTGTCTGATCATGAGTCTGAGATATCGTCATATGGACTTCACATGCATACATTTTCATGAGGCCAAATGCATGTACTATATGATGTGATCACAAAAAATTACAAATACATTATTCTGCCATTTGTACAAGCTATTAAGCTCACCATACATTGTGAACATCTAACTCTCCTTATTTAAATAAATCTATCTATTTATCTATATATATTAACCATTGTATAAAATTATATAAAGAGGTATGTTTTTTTATTGAATACGAACAGGCACTGCATTGTTCGGCGTGAAACTCAGAGTCACAGTGCAGAATCGATGCATTATCTTTGATTTTTTCCATTTTTGTATATTTAGCTCTGCTATCACAGCACTGAGCACTTTATGCTAAGGCAGATTTAAACTTCATATTTATACACTCAGATATACATATGTACTGGCACCCCATGATTTACAGTACAACAACAGTATTATGAAATAAAAGTGGTATCATTATATAATTTTTATAAATATAAACGTACTGCTGTTTAGTAAAAGTGGTAAGATTAATGCTTTATAATAGCTAATAATAAAACTGCAAAACTATTGTACAAAAATTAAAATTGATGCAAAAGTTAACATTTTATTAAAAATTCCTGAACACGTACAGTATAAATGAAAACAATTCCAGTAGCTCGGGTTGTTATCATAAGCTAACGAAGGAGAATACATAATTTATATATTTCAGCGACTCTTTATCAAAGTAAACAAATTAAATGTTGGGTTGCATACCTGAAAACAAGTCTTCTTCAACGATGATCGTATAGCCATCTTTTGCTTCTGTAAAGCTAAAAAACTGCGGCCTAGAAAGACATACAGTTCAAAACTCACACGCTTCATGTTTAAAATTTAATGATTTGGCAAAAAAAGTTTAACAAATATTTTACCTTTGTTGGTAAATGTTAATTATAATTATTAAAATAACAAAACACATGGAAAAATACAAGTTTCAGCGAAAATCATAACATCCGTTGATTCAAACAATTTTGCATATAACAACTTTAGAATAAATTTTCTAAAAATAAAGAATACAAGGTTAGCATTTTTATTATTTACCTTGAATTCGGTAAGAGGGAAATTTTGATCAAAGCATGTGTATATTTAGCTATGGCATCTTTTTTGATGATAGCAACTTGCAATCGATGCTCAAGGATGTGCACTTCTGTTAGTTCGGTAGCATTCATCATATTAGCTACAGTAAATTTTCCGGGATTTGGCCCGAAGGCAAAACCAGCTCGGGGTTCACCTAGTTCCCCAATCTTGTATCTTTCTTACTTGTGCTCCAACTGAGATGTCAAGTTCAGGTTGATCAGTATGTTTTAAAATCTCTCTGTATCGATTCTTTGTTTTTACACAGTTTAAGGCGAAGAGTGATCAATCCACGTGATTAGACAATTTCAACGAGAAAAAAATTCAGGAAATCAGTTCTTTAGTTTCACGGCTGAAAAACCACTTAGGAGTTTGCTGTCTGCCCGAAAGACAACAAGCTGCGAATCACCTCGTCCTGTGGTCTGTTTTGCTCTATCCCGTGTCGGTGACAAACCGCACATCACTTTGCGATGCAATCAGAATCAATACTAAATATAAAACACCAGATGTATTTCCATCGTTTCACTCTTTAAGAACTTGTATGCTTCCAGGATTCAAAATTTCTTATAAACTCTGTTCAAAAAGATCAATCCTTAATTTCGGACAATGAATAAACATTACTTTTTTGAGGTGATGGGTCGCGATCGCCGGGCGCGTAAAATTACTGTCGAGCCGACGAGCCTCGTTTCCGGATTCTTGTTTTAGATGTAAACTAACTAAGGGAGGGTAGGAAATTGTTTGTCGCAAGAATGCGAAATATTTCTAATAATTTAAAAAACTTTGCAGTCAACTCTTCTTTTAAGCACAAACTGAAATTTTCTATTTCTGAGAGTTAGATAAATAAGTTTCTTTTTTTGTCGTTGTTTCTACAATTTTATCTTAACAAATCTATGTGCTTTTTTCCTCACGATTACACACCTTACTACTCCACCCTGAAAAACATTATTAGGATTAGACACTGGGCATGGGCACGAGCTATTTCAAAAACAAATTTTAAAAGATGTCTGCAATTTTCACTCCAACGAATCAAGTTAAACTTACGAATGTCGCAGTCGTAAGATTAAAAAAGGCAGGAAAAAGATTTGAAATAGCTTGTTACAAAAATAAAGTGATGTCATGGCGCAGTAAAGTGTAAGTTATGTTCTTATTTTTGTTTTCGACAATCAGTGCGCACTGACACAGTACGTATGAACAGAACCTGCCAACATTTTATGTACATACACGCTAATTATACATTTGTGAATAGTAGATATTTAATTACTTACTAATTTGCAGAGAAAAAGATATAGATGAAGTTCTCCAGACACACACAGTTTTTACAAATGTTTCTAAAGGTCAGGTGGCTAAGAAAGAAGATCTTGTTAAAGGATTCGGAACTGAAGATCAAACAGAGATTTGTATTAAAGTAAGTTACTGTAAGTTATTACTTATAAAAAGGTTGTTTTGTATTGTTAAAATGACAAAATTAACCTATTTCATTAATTTTAAGTTATGATTACCAGTTCATTACTGATTAGTACTATACCTTTGACTGTTTAATTGATTAGTACATAAATTTAGAAATTAAATAAATTACAAAAATTGTACATTTACAATGACTAGTTTCAATTTGTCCATAATTAAAATTTTTTTTTAAAGTAATGCACTCTTGTAAAGGCATACACTTTTAATTTTATTTTATATATGATTTATATGTTGTGGTTTAAAATTTTTTTGGTTCAAAATTTTTTTAAATCTGTTCAGTTTATTTTTTTCAACCAGTTTATTTTTTTCAACCAGTTTATTCTTCTCATATTACTCTCAGACCAGTAACTATTGATACCTAGAAAAATCGGTATGCTAGTGACGGTTGCTTGCGTAGTCAGTTAGGGATTGAAGCAGAAGTACAGATCCAAACAAATCCAAAAAACAGTAGTTCAAATCTTGGTGTATTCCAAATTAAAAAAGAACCAGAACAATTTGAAATCTGGAAGCTCTGAAACACTATTTCCAGCGTTTTGGGCATCCAATTATGTATAATTATAAGTATGATTACTTAGCACCAACAATGTGTTTTTGTTTATTTTTACAATCATAATGATATGTTTGATAATTATTTCAATTAAGGCAGAAAGTAGCCGACGTCTCTGATCGAAGTAGCCGACGCTCTTTGTCGGACGTCGGTGCTTATTGAAACCCCTGAGTACTGTATTTTTTTTGAGGCTGGGAAAAATTTAAACAATGACTAGTATACAGGGAGACGTGGGTTCGATTCCCACTTGGGGCAAAACTACCAAATTTTTTTCTGATGAGTATGTTGGAAAGATAATAACATTTCTTCTTTCTTTCATTGGAGTTAGATTAGACATTATTTTATTGCTTATGACATCAAAGATGATTTTTTTAATATTATTGTTATACTTGATACAGAACACAGATAATTAAGAAACAACAAGAAATACTGTATATTTTATTAACATTTGTAGAACCATGTATGCTTTCTAATAAAAATTAATGACATCAAATTATATATGATATATTATCTGTTTTATTTACATTTACTAATTGTAGATAGCTACCACAATGAATAAAAGCTGCTTTAAATGGATTTGAATTGAATATTTGAATTAATATAATTATGACTAAAATTTTTGTATGAAATGTTTGTTTTTATGACAACATATGGAACCTTGAATAAAAAAACAAAAAAACATTTTTGAAACAAAAAAAAATAAAAATTCAGCAAAATCTTGAAAAACAAGCTTTGAACTGTTTTTTACAAGTATAAATTTTAAAAAATATCATTGCATCTTTTATAATTTTCTAAAAGAAAAAAAATTAATAGTTGTAGTTACCATGGCAACAGTATCAATTGCATTACAATAAAACATGTATAAAAGAACTTCTAATAAAATTTTACAAAAAGTCGTGAAATTTCAGCTTTGTACTACAATGCATTCCAAAGTTATTTATAAGAAAATAAATATACATGGGGGCAGAATTCAACCCTTCCCCACCCACCTGGGTTGGATAGGGTGGATAGCCTATGGCTAAAAAGAATGGGTTTCCTATTCTGTTGCAACTGACATTAAATAAAGTATTAGAATTGTTCTTTTTTAGCTCGTGGAGAGCTATTAGGGTGGTTGGGGAATCAGGATATCTGGCATAAACAATAGAATATTTGTAATCGAATTCCGATTGTCTCAAGTTCGCACTTGGCATTCACGCATTTGTTAAATGATCATCAAGAATGCTCTTATTCGGCTAACAATGAAAGATGCCTATATGTCATGTAACATTTTAATATTCGACAAATTAGCGTGCACATGTGGTTCATCATGTATACAGTTGTATCTTAATTACTCCACGTGCTTATCACAGGATACCCTAAAACAATTAGCTAGTTTACATTGAACTGTTAAAAGTCAGTAATAAAAGTGAACATTACTTTTACCTTTTTGTGCTCTTATATTCTTGAGAACTGTTTTTCTGTGAATCCAAAATCATACACTGATTATCCAACAACTATGAAATATATCAATTTACTAACTACAGTACTAGATTTTGCAAATATAAAATGTAGACAGTGAAATTATAAAATACTTTTAAAAAATACAATTTTATACTTAAATCATGATGAATAAAAAGCGGTCAAAAACTTATCCCTGACAACATTATTTGGTACTCACATGTATGCCCATCCACTTATCACTGACATCGTTATTTGGTACTCACACGCCCATCCACTTATCACTGACATCGTTATTTGGTACTCACATGCCCATCCACTTAACACTGACATCGTTATTTGGTACACACATGCCCATCAACTTACATCACTGACATCGTTATTTGGTACACACATGTATGCCCATCCACTTATCACTGACATCGTTATTTGGTACACACATGCCCATCCACTTATCACTGACATCGTTATTTGGTACTCACATGCCCATCCACTTAACACTGACATCGCTATTTGGTACACACATGCCCATCCACTTAACACTGACATCGTTATTTTGACACATGCCCATCAACTTATCCCTGACAACATTGTTTGGTACACACATGCCCATCCACTTATCACTGACATCGTTATTTGGTACAAACATGCCCATCCACTTATCCCTGACAACATTTGGTACACACATACCCATCCACTTATCCCTGAAAACATTATTTGGTACACACATGCCCATCCACTTATATATCCCTGTCAACATTATTTGGAACACACATCCCCATCCCCTTATCCCTGACAACATTATTTGGTACACACATCCCCATCCACTTATCCCTTTATTTTGGTGTAAAAGTCGAATTTAAATAGGGAGGGAAACCAGAGAACCCAGAAGAAAATCCTCAAAGACAAATTGAGACCAACAAACTTCAGCCCACATGAGCAGCACAGAAATCAATGCCAAGTCAGAGAGCTGGAAGGCACAGCAGTTGAATATTCCTCAAAAGTAAAAAGAATACCAGTGAAATCTATCATTCTCAAGCCCTTAACAGAAAACCTGATCTGTTTAATATGGCTTTAGTTAAGAGGGTCAAGTATCACTCAAATCAGGCTACTAATGAATACCACACTAAACATATCATTACCATCTTTTTGCATGTAGTTTCACCAGTCATGGTTGAAAATGGAGGTGGTGGTGGTGGCGGTGGGGCCGGTGGTGGTGCCAACAACTGGTCAACACTCAGTTTAACAGCAGATTTGCTTTCATTTCTTAACTTTCTCTTTTCAGCAAGTCTTTTGGAAAAACGCTTATTGTTGCCTTTGGCTTCTGTTCAATAGTGAAATTGATATATTGATTGATCAATAAATTTATTTAGTTTTAGTTTGTCACTTGCATTTTAATAAATAATTTATATTATAATTAAAAACAAAAATATAAAACGATATACTAGTTCATTAAAGACCTTGGTAAGTCTAATCATAAAAGGAAACTTCATATTCTTAAGAAGGGAGTCTACCTAAAAAAATGTATGAAAAAAGGCTTTTTGTGGGGGAGAGTGACCCTATAAAAACTCTTGTTTTTTCTTAAATTAAAACCTGGGGGACTGGGGTATTACCTGTATGTGTGATGACATGTAAATGTTAGTCACGTGACACCTCCGCCTGGTTAGCCTAGTTGGTAAGGCACCAGTCTGTTGTGCGGGAGGTCTCGGGTTCGATTCCCGGCCGGATCAACACTCAAGGTCTTAAAACAATTGAGGAGAAAGTGCTGCCTTTGCTCCAACATTTGCAAATGGTTTGACTTTCACATCTTCTCGGATAAGGACGCTAAACTGTTGGCCCAGGAGTAAGATCCTTGTAAGGGATCTCGAGTCCTATTATCTCTACTCCTTGGAACCTCACCAAGTTCCTAAATGTTCATAAGAAGAACCTCGTATCCATTTTCAAATCTTTTTTTGAAAGGTGGTTTCAGGTGAAAACCACTGGAAAAATGCCTTTTTTATGGCATTTTTGGGCAAATCTTGGGTGCCTGAGCTCATAATCAAGGGCTGAGAATGCTTAAACCTTGCCAGTGTCAAAGAAATGTTTATTGGCACTGTGATTATAGCAAACTAAGTCAGTTTGCTTGGTTTGAGCACTGGCTGCTTGCTCTATCATGAAAAATGGTCTTAGTCCCAGCCAGCTGCATTTTGCATTCTCTTAGTTTTATCGAAAGCCTAACAAGTCTAGAGAGCTTTTGGTGCAGAATGTAAGCTTGGTTGGAGACTTATATAAAAAGCTTTCATTTGTGGCCACTGGTGTTTCCCTGTGCAAAATATCCAAGGTTTCCCATGATGCAATGGGGCAAATTTGTGTTCTGTGGCTGATGGACTGCACATGCCAGCAAGAAATGGGTGGTTTCTGCTCGGGTTTTCAGGTTTCTCAATAAAAATTCCATTTTACTGTAGACGAATAATTGTTTTATAATGTTTTTTATGTTACTGGAAATTTGAAAGTAAACTAAAAAGAGTCTGGACAGCTTGTGTTTCAGGAAAAATTGGTTGTTTTTCACATTCATTATTTGAGTCCATTCATAAATTTAAGAAATCTGAGTGCAATCCATCTCGTTTAGCTTTAAATCTTGGGTTATTTCATGTTTTTTCTCTCTTTTGATGTGTCACGAACCCTTCTCATTCTCAACTGTTGTTTCTTGAAAAAGAGTTGAAATTGAACTCCAGCATTTTTTTATTTACCCCATATAATTTTGAGCTTTAGTATTTAGGCAAAAATGCTTCATTGCAAACACTCTTCTACTCTGTGATTTCAAATTTGCCAATTATATTGTGCCTGAATATT
>JAOTRI020143124.1:0-10636 GCA_028564885.2 Zoanthus sanctaehelenae
ATTTCTCAATGTGGTTTGACTAATTTGAAAAAATAACTTCACAGAGTTTATCTACGATACAAATAGATTAAAACAAATATAGATTAGTTTTAGCATTCAGTTCTCTTTTAAGGGAAGCGACTAGTTTCATTAATCAGTATGAATTATGTTTTCAAAACAAATTCGGGTTTCAATACGTAAACCTACCAGTGCAATATGTTCCATTGCCGGCGTAACCATGGGAACAGTTACAATGAAAAGAACCATTATTGTTGTGACATTCTGCCAGAGGGTGACAGCTGTCTATATCTTCTGCGCATTCGTCTATATCTGCAGCAAAGTCAAATAAAAAGGATCAAGGGAAGCACAAGTCGAGGATAATAACCTGACGAAACTAAATTTTAGTTAAATTATATTAGGATAGACAGTTGGAAACAATTGCAATATATGATCTGAATCCTTGCAACACAATCTCTTCGGATTCTAAACAAAAGCTAGACTCCTAAACGTAATCTGGATTTTTCTTCTTTTTTTGAAGTGTCTAGCAAAAGATTCCCTGCGCAAAAATCTAATGGACCAAAAGCAAAAATTTGATCAGTTGATAAACGTAAATTAACTTGGGAATAACAGCTCTGGGTTCGACTGATATAACACGAGTTAATTCAATGCACTGACTCATTCGGGAAAATGTTGGAGTATAATGAAAGATATCAACAAATGGTTTAAAAATTTATCATTTCGGAAAATATCGTGAAGAATAAAAGATATAATATAAAAACTATAGGATTAGATTCTTACTGACGTTACATACCATCACAAACAACTCCATCTCCAGAATACCCTGGAAGACATGCGCAGTAGAAGGAACCATTGATATTGTTACATACCCCTCCATAATGTGCACAATTGTGTGCTAAGTAACGGTGCTCTTTCTTTAGACCCTTTGGAAAGCATTCATTAATATCTGGAGGAACGAAGATTTTAAAATTTGACACTGATGTTGATTATGGAATTAAAATTAACATAACTGGAACCCGAGTACTAACCTAAGCATGTGACTCCATCACCTGAGTATCCCATATTACAGTAGCAATAGAAAGATCCTTTTGTATTAGTACAGTTGGCGTTCATGTGACAGTTGTGTCCAAGATGTTGATACCCAATTGGAATGTCAATAGGAATACATTCATTTACGTCTAAAATAAATAGAAAAAGTTGTATTTTGAGTTGTCAAAATAAAAGCTTAATAAAACACAAAGACAGAACGAATGGAATTTTTAACATTTCGGATTATTTTCTGGTGTTTGTAGTCTACGTAGTTAGTGAAGGAAAGCTTGCAATACTTGTTAAAGTAGACACGTTATTTTTTATTGGTTTTGAGCTCAGGTTTGGGCAAAATACTTGAAACCACGAATGATGAAGGTGAAAAATTGTGCCAATAACAAAGCACACTAATATGGAATTAGTAGTAAAATTTGTACAGTCATAGTGATTACCATAAATAACTAATTATAAAAGGACAGTGTTCTTTGCTGTCAATTAGCTGTTGAGTTTCATTTTCAGTGTTTGATTGGTGGGCAATATGCTCCCCATGCGCTTTCAACCAAAAATTTTTTTTGAAAAATTGTAATTCAGTTATGAAAAATTCCATATGGGACTGAATATAACGTCTAGCAACCTATAATGTAACAATTGCATCGCTAGAAGTGTATGTTAAATGAATAGAAACGTTTTAGCAGACAATAAACAGCATTTTACGACAAATCTTTTACAATGAGACTAAAGTCGCAGATACACGGTGCACCATTTCATGCAATATTCAGCACAACAAAGTTTTTGGAGGTTAATACATGGTGCAACAAATTTACTCAACAATGCTCGTGATAGCGAGGCGTGATTACCCATCATCAGCACAACAATAAAAACGTTGTTCAACAAAATTTTCTTTAAAAAATTTATAATAAACTTTTTTAAAGTCTTCACAATAATAACATCAAATTATGATAAAATTAGTAAGCTAAATTCTTTTCCGTCTAATTAGCCAACTCAGCTCTTCATCTTTTCAGGGTAGGTAAATAAATACTAAAGCGTTTGCTGTGAGATGACTTTCGATGGATTAGTGACCCGTCCAGGGGGAGTCATAAACGCTCATCCACTTAACACCACGGAATCCGGAGATACGAGCCGGCCCCATGGGCCACTAGACTCCTAAAAGAAGGTATCACAACAATTCGAATCTCGGCAAACTGCCGGGATCGAACAGGGGATCATGTGGCTGCAAAGCAGAAGACGCAAACTAGGTCCGCCCAAATTAAAATAAATACAGGATTGCTAATAATTACTTGACATGAAATTCAAATAAGTTTTCTTGTGTTTCTTAGACTTTTTTTGAAAAGAATCCAAGATCTTCTCTATGAACAAAACTTTCATTACTTAACATTAAGGATCTTTTTTGATAAAGCAAATACTATATTAATTAGCAAGCTTTACTCATCGGCTTTATCGAGTTAAGTGAATACCTCAAAAATTGATGATTTTGTATTACTATTACACTGATATATACAAAAAATATTCAAACAATTGCTTTTGATATTATTATGAAATAAAGAATTTTAGCTCATTTCAAGATAAATAAGAAACATGAAACAAATTCATGAACCTGGATCATTCACCTTTCCATTTCCAAAGTGAAGGGATCGTACTGGGGACATCGTGGTTAGAAAGAAGAGATCTTACTAACTGTCCAACCACGTCCGTGTGCTGAGGAGAAAAATCGAAATACGAGGAAAAAAAACAGATGTTTCCTAAGGGAGCAGACGTGGTTGGCGCAGTTGGTAAGATCTCTGCTTTCCAACTACAAGGTCCCAAGTTCGATCCCAGCACTTTGCCAAGAATTAAATATTTGTGTGACCTTCTTTCCCGTCTAGGCCAACTCAGCTTTCAATCCTCCCGGGGTAGGTAAATGAGTATCAGCGTCTGCTGGGAGCTAACCTGCTATGGATTAGTGTCCTGTCTGGGGGGAGTCAAAGACTCTCATCCGCTTAACAGTACAAAAACCGGAGATAAGCGCCGGCCCCATGGGTCATTAGGCTCGAAAGGATCTAGCTTTCGTAAGGGAGCAGTCATTAACTGTTTTGTTAAATAATCAACCAAAACTATTAAGTTTTCAAACGTGACGCTCGACATAAATATTAACCAGTTGGTCAACAATTTTCGAGACGTTGACCAGCCAGAGAACATTTGAGTTGAACTCATGCACGTGATCTTGGTTTAGCCAATAATAGCGTGCATTCTAGTCGAAAACACACAAGCTATATAACAGTCCTCATTATAGTCGGCAAACCTGAGCAATTAACCCCGTTTCCAAAGAATCCATGATGACAAGTGCAGTAGAAGGATCCATTTGTATTAGTGCAGATTGCGTCAGCATGACAGTTGTGATGGTAACGTAAATGTGCAGAAGCAAGCTGTTTGGGAATACACTCATTGATATCTATCCGAAAAAAAGGAAAACATATGTAGGCTATGTCTTTATGTCACTATAGGCCTCTTTCATAAATGGCAACTATTTTAGTATCCTTTTGTCTTAAATTAAAATTAGTCTCACTAAAGCCTCGTCTACACGAGCAATTTTTATGTGACCATTTTTATGTGACAATTTTTATGTGACAATTTTAACTTGCTCGTGTAGATGAACAAAATTGACCAATTTTTATATGACAAATATATGTGCAGAAAAACTGGCGTGTTAGCTTTTATGTGGTAAATAAAAATTTTCACATACGGAAAAATGTCCGTGTAGACGAGACACATAAAATTGGCAATTTTTTGATGTCATTCATAGATTCCAGTTTCCAATCTTTTGTTTTCAAATAAAAATTGCTCGTGTAGACGGGGTTACCTCAGCAAATAAAAATTGTCAAATAAAAATTTGTCACATAAAATTTGCTCGTGTAGACGGGGCTTAACCTCTTCTTCGGGCAGAAGAATATCTTTTCCCAAATTAGGCTATTAAGGCAAATATGAATGAAGACAAAAGAATATTTATTCTTTCGCCATTTATGAAGGAGGTCTATATATAGTGAACCTTGCAGTTTCTTTAGTTCCTCAACAAGATGTAAAACGTGAGAATTATCTGCTTATTAGAAAAGAAAAAATACAGTACGATCAAAGCTTTTTGCCAAGGTATTTACTAAGGTAAATTAATATCCATTTCTACTCTAGCTTCTATAAAAACGAAACCAAAATTAGCGTTTAAAATGATCGAAGATTGAAAAGTAGCACTAAGTTTTATTTCCGTTAAGAAAAAGCGGTTGGGTATACGATCAGATTCAAATGCAAAACAACGTTTAAAGAAAAACTTTATCTAAAACATATATGTTTAGTTTAATTTTTTTAAACCATCTTAATCTCAATGGTTTACAAACTGTCTAGGTATTCGTCAACAATTAACTTGCTAGATTTTTAAACGTTTTTAGAAAGTTTATATTATGGTAACGTGGCTACAGCGCCAAATATATTAGCTTCAGATTAGTTAGCGCTTGCTGCATAGAAACATATCTTTTAAAGGAAAATTAATTTTTATAGATTACAATCCGGTAATGATAAACATTAAAACTCCAAAGGCTAAGCTTCGTTCACAATACTCGAAATGACATTAATTAATTATGCACAAAAACGACTAACTAAACTTCTCAGCATTCTACCTTTACCATATACAGATTCTTCGAAACCCTCACAGCTGGTGAGTGTTTGGTAAACTTGATCGGAGATAAGCGCCGCTGAGTGTTTGGCAATTTTAGATAAAGTTTTTCTTGGGTGACGAACTTGATCGATTCTATGCATAATCAATTAACGTCATTTTGAGTATTGTGCATGAACGAATCCTAACTATCTTTGAGATGCAAATCCAGTCCTACCTGAACAATTAAACCCATTCCCTGAGTATCCACCATTACAGCTGCAGTTATAGGATCCTTTTGTGTTGGTGCAGTAGCCACGATGGTGGCAATGGTGGAGATTTTTTGCGCACTCATCGATATCTGAAACAAAGATTTAGTAGCGTTCCGACTATGTTTCTAATACTAGACTGTGACTGGTAAAATAATTGTTTTATTACATAGACCTAAGTGTTTTACTGAAGAAAAAAATACACCACTCGTAGATTTCATATAGAACTACATCCGGGATACGAGTGACATTTTCCATATCCTCACTAGTGAAGATATCGTTGACGTTATTCATTTGTTTTCTCCG
The DNA here is from genome assembly GCA_028564885.2 of Zoanthus sanctaehelenae. Classification (NCBI taxonomy): domain Eukaryota; kingdom Metazoa; phylum Cnidaria; class Anthozoa; order Zoantharia; family Zoanthidae; genus Zoanthus; species Zoanthus sanctaehelenae. The sequence goes on from JAOTRI020143124.1 coordinate 5,236, forward strand.
TCTTTTTCGTTTAGTTTTTTTCTATTTTCAAAACACTCGTATCTATGTAATAAAAAGAAAATTACACGTTGCATTGAACATATGAAGTTATCTTCTCGTGGAAAAAATATTATTCAAATATAAACTTCATATGTTCGCGCCACTATGTATTTTGCACTAAATAATCTTCAAAAATGCAGTCTAACAGCTGGCTGTAATTAGACGCCTGTAATTTAACAGTTTTTTGAACCAATTAAATTATTATTTTCAGCTAAATTTACCAATCACAACATAGATTAGAAGAATTATTGCAATTTTGGAATTTGTAACTTTAGACATTGTCTATACAGAAAATATTTTCCAAATTTACATTTTTCAATTATAACATAAATGAAAAATAGGAATTAAAAGCTACTTGGCTGGCGCAGTCGGTAAGGTCTCTGCTTTGCAGTCGCAGTCTGTCGAGAGATTGGTAAATGAGTACCAGCGTCTGAGAGCTAACCTGCGATTGATTAGTGTCCAGTCCAGGGGGAGTCAAAGACTTTCATCCGCTTTACACTACAGAAACCGGAGATAAGCGGCGGCTCCATGGGCCACCAATCTCGTAAACGATTTAGCTTTCATTTTGATCTGATTTCGTTTTTTGTAAATTGTAATGATTACTTTTATTTATAGTAACAAGACTTCGGGTTCTCCAATTAACTCTGTAATCATACTCGTGATTAAAAGATCTACCTCCCGATCGCAGTCGTCCGATATTTTAACACCCGTATAATTACTGACCGAACAGAACTCCACTCAGTCTTATTACTATTATTAATCACGAAATTATAATGATTGTCACAGTTCAAGAAATAACTCAGCAAACCTGCAGGTGAGGGTTTATCATAAAATGTTTTTCAGCCGCGAAGACGTTTGGTTCAATTTTAGCCGAAACTATACTTGTTAAAGAGACTTGAAAAGAACGAATGGAAGACTTTGCCTTTGTAATCATAGGCATATGGTTTGAATTGAATCTAAAAATGATAACCGAACGACTTTGAGCAACGTTTCAAATTGGTAAAATCCGTCGATAAGTTAATGGGAACTTAGAGAAGCACAAAGTTATCGCCGAGGGTAAATTACGAGATACCAAGTCCTGTGAGGCCTGTCGTTCATTTGTTTGCAGTTATCAGTTGTCCAAGAAGGATTTCAACTGCTATCTTTGTAAACTATTGCTTAAAATACTTAACAAAGCAAAGTTTCATAATATAATTATTTTATATTTCTTAGCAACAAAATTGTAAGATTTTTTATGCACTATCTAAAAATAATAAGTCTCCCACAGTTTCTTTGGGTTGCCTTTCCTTAAGGTATATATAACAGTTTTATCCACAGTAAATTAGCTACTTTAATGGACTAACCGATCAATTGACTAAACGGTAATTGTGTTGATCTAATGAACATGAAAATTAGGATATTTATAATAGCTAGTGGCTAGCTGAATAAAACATGAAATGATGATGAAATAAAAATAACAGTTTCTTATGATGTATATCGGGATCCAGTTGATCAACGGCTGGTTAGGTTTAGCCCTAGCTTACGCAAAAATTCAACCAGGAATTTTTTCTTTAAGAAAAGGTAAACGGCTATTTATGAAGACTATTTGGATTTTTCTAGGAAAAGTCTTGTTAATCCCAAAATTACAGCTAAAATCTCTCCTTGCAAGTTTGGAAACAATATTCAACCCTGGGTTAGCGCTAACCGGCTTTTGAACAATGGACCCTGAGCTATCAATACAGTAAGACAAAAATTTATTTAAATAAGCTCTAAAACAAACCTGAGCATCGATAGCCATCGCCATAGTAACCATTATCACACGCACATGTAAACGAGCCATTGGTATTGGTACATGTAGCATCCTCGTGACAGCTGTAGATATTTAAAACACACTCGTCCACATCTAAGTAAAAAATAAATAATTCCTATTCAGTGTTTGTGGGGATGAATAAAAAAGAGATTAAAGTAAATTGCTACCCAGTGCATCAAAGCCTATCCTCTCTGCAATTAGTAGACACAAGTCTGTCAAATTAAAACCTTAGAAAGAAATATGTGAAAAATAACATATATAGCCCTCGGCCGGCGGGAATCGAACCCCACATCTTCGGTTTACTAGTCCGATGTGTTAACCACTACACCACAAGGACCAACCACGCTGGCACCGCAGCCGGACAATGATATGTAGATGGTAAATCCTTTAAGAGTAAGATGGCCATAAATTGTGCGACAACCTTTACTTTTCTAAAATTCTTGCTACCCAGCTATATGTAGTTGGCACAGTTAGCAAGTTAGCAACATCTCTGCCTTCTAACCAAAGATGATGGTTAAATTCCCGGTTCTAGCTGTCGAGTTTAAAATGTTTGTATATCTTTTTTTGCAAAAACTCTCCAGCTTTTTAATTATCCTTATTCTTTATGACCGGAAAAAGGAATACCAGAATCTTGTGGAAACTTAACCTATGATGGATTAGAGTTTTGTCCAGGAGATGTGTAGAGTGATCTGCATAAAAAATACGGAAACCGAAGAAAAGCGCCGACTGCATGGAAACTTACCTTTTATAAAAAAAAAAACAGTATTAATTTCTATAAAAATTAAACTTAGTTTTCTAAAAGGAAAACTATTTATACATTACAATTTGGTAACGATGAACACGACAATACGATTAGTCCCATGGAACAGCAAACGAGATCCAGTCCTGCATGAACAGTTAAACCCAAATGTAGATTGGTGACCAATTTAGATACTTCTGTTCATAACCAATTAACGTAATTTTGAGTATCGTGCATGAAGGAGTCCTAACCATCTCCAGGGACCCAGTCTTACCTGAACAATTAAACCCATTCCCTGAGTATCCACTATTACAGCTGCAGTTATAGGATCCTTTTGTGTTGATGCAGTAGCCATGACGGTGGCAAAGGTGCAGCTTCTTGTCGCACTCGTCAACATCTGAAACAAACAAGCAAGTCAGTAACACTTAAAGGATTGTAGGGTCAATCATAAAATGAAGAAGTATAAGGGGTTTCCGCAAGTATGCGAACACAGCATGGCAGTTAAAGAAATACTCGAATAAATAACTTAGTTATGATACCAAAGGTAACGTACACTGTGAGTGAAGAATGAAATTCAATTATTTTCCCAAATGTCAAGTTTTCCACGTAACTACAAAAAAAGTGAAATCAAAATTCCAATCCAACGCAACAACCTACTTGCACTTTAATCCAACTTTTTATAAGAAATGACGTGGTTCGCGGAATTGGTAAGATCTCCGCTTTTCAACTGCAAAGTTCCCACTTCAATCCCGGCACTTTTCCTTGATTCGAATATTTATGTGACCTTCTTTTCCGCCTAAGCGAACCCTGCTTTCCATCCTCCCGGGATAGGTAAATGAGTACCAGCGTCAGCTGAGAGCTAACCTACGATGGATTAGTGTTCCGTCCAGGGGGGAATCAAAGACCCTCATCCGCTTAACACTACAGAAACTGAAGAGAACAACCGGCCCCATAGGCCACTAGGCTCGTGAAAGATTTAGCTTATATTAGTTTTAAATATGAAATGACACCATCTGAACTATGCATGACAATGTAACGTGATTGGACGTACACCAAGAAAAACCCATTTTTTTTAATACTTTATCTATGTAGAGCATAACGAAACGTGTGTGTGATGATAACGTTTTCTTTGCACTAAATTACAATCAAGAAAAAATACATCCTGAATGAATTTTTCACGACCATAGCCATTTCCCCAAAATTTACTGACTTTTCCAGGCCTTATAGATGTATTTTGAAGTTCCATGAGTAATGGCCGCATAAATCCTGTTTAAGTCAAACTTTTCAAACAAAGCGACGTAGTTGATAAGATTTTTACTTTTAAACCCAAAAGGAGCCTGGTTACAAACGCGGATTATTCCTATATTCAAGAGTTTGTGTACATGACCTCTTTTTCGACAAAGCTAGCCCGATCCCTATCCTTAATAGTCTGGTAAATGGAAAACCAACTTCTAGTAGGAAGCTAACAAACCTAGGATTAGTTTCACGTTCAAGGGACTCAACGCTCCTCATGCGCTTAACACTACAGAAATCGGAAGTCATCAAAGGCAGTCGGCGCCACTAGGCCTCGTTAAGATTTAAGGCCACTCTACCCTAAATTTTGGAGGAAAGTGAGTAAGTTGAGAGAAGTATTTGAGTGTGAAGAATTTGGGGGATGATCGCCAATCCGTCCCTCCAGACCATGCGAAGGTCCAACTTGGTTAGAGGACAGTTTGGCGATTTTCTATCAAATATTAACTCCAAAATTATTTTTTAAACTTCACTAAAATTCACCCAGATTCAAATTTCCCTTAAAAAAACTGCATTTAAAAAAACTATCTCCTCCCACAAATCTCTTCGGAAAAATCTTCCTTTTTACTCAATCTGTAAAGTGATTATCGTTTTTTTTATTTTCAAAGTAAAGACGGAGATATCATCAAAAATGTCACTGAAAGTAGCGAAAAAACGCCCATGGAGTAGAGAGTGGCCTTAAAGGAGCTGGATGCTAAAACTAACCTGTTTTTGTTTGAATGTAATTGTCTAGTAGATTAACTCTGTTGTATTTTTCAAATTAGTCAAATCACTTTGAGAAAACTCTCAAGAAAAGGCTTGATATCGTGGTCGCGAATTTGATTGTCAGCAGTGTGATATGACGTACGTTGCGATATATGACAGTTTGCTTCGACATTTTCCGTACGTTCTTTATCTATTACCATGCACCCAAAAGCCGCAGTCTCCTTCCTTTTTTCAATCTTCCCAATATTCAACCTCGTTCCCAGGGTCCTCTCTCTCCCTCGAAAAAGTACCCTGGGAACGAGGTTGCCCAATATTGTGACCTACGTCATAAATAACCGCTGACATCACATATTGAGCCAACAATCAAATGTTGTTTATTTGTTACAAAACATCGAATTTTTCGAAACTGTTCGGCTAACAGCACAGAAAAAATTTACATATTTCCGAATGAATGAAAAGTTAGTTTTAGGGTTCAGTTGTACTTTTATGTTTACAAAAAAACTTAGATAGTACGCGTGTTCTGATTGGTTCAAACACCATTTTATATTAGAGTATGTAAACACGTTTTATATTTGTTAAACTCAAAATCTACAGGTTTGAAAATAGGAAAATCCATTACTTATGAAATTCGGTTATGTTTATACATTTGAGGTAAAATTGCTCCACACGTCCTGGCATTTCATTACACCGTTGTGTTATTGGTTCAAACACCAAAAATATCCTGGACCTTGTACTGTCTTCTAATCCGGATAATATTGTAAGTATCTCAGTTGATTCTACTTTTGGCTTGCCTTCCGATCATTACTGTGTTTATTTTGATTTATGCCTGAACTTTAAGT
>JAOTRI020143146.1:0-10634 GCA_028564885.2 Zoanthus sanctaehelenae
AAAATGTTTTATATTTTTAGCAGATTTCTCTATCTCTAATAAATTGTTCCAGACTTGACATGATCGGTATAAAAATGAAAATATGAAAATATGAAAATGATTGAATTACAGCTTTAGACAATCATCAAGTGTGACAGCTAACTACTCTACATTTTTCAATATAAATTTATCACAATACCTGAAATTAATGACTAGTTCTGTTCAGCATTAGTACTGATTTTTTTCAATACGAAAATCAAACCTTAAACCATTTGTGTATACTTCTATATAATTATATCAATTAATTGTTTATTCACATTCGTGTTCGTGTTTTAGGTGTCCACGGTTTACCGTGCATCAACAACAACGACGTATATCGGCAAAGTATGATGAATATGAAAACCTGGCAAGGCAAAGACTGCTATTATGTGCTCAAAGGAGGAACGTGTTATCAAACGTTCCCCAACGTATGCTACATATGGGACTTCACGAGGTGACGCCTAGCACAGTACAAAAGCGCCCTCATAGCAGCCTGGCAGGCGCAAGTGGCTGCCAAAGACCACAAACCAGCAAACCCATATTACGAGCCAAATCTGCTTATCCACGCCTTGTAAAATCAACAACACCAGTTCAAACTAACGCTGGCGATTTACAGCTGCGAGTGAGTTTTAGAGCATCGTTGTTGTGTATATTTCTTGTATATAAACAATTGAGCTGTCATTCTCTTTACTCACTGCCTCTCTCTCTTTTATTGTCTCCCTCGTTCCCTCTCCCTCTTTCCCTCTGCTTCTGTATTTCTATGTGGCTGCTTGTCTCTTTTTCTCTCTCTCTGTATGTGTACATTCTTTCTCTCTGTCTGTCCACCTCTGTTTCTTTGTCTGTCAGTCTGTCTGTCTACAGCTTGTCTGTAAACCTTTCTAAAATTATATATTAACGATTGAATCAAAATTAAACCATAATAAGCCGTATGAGTTTGTTTTGTAGTGCTGCACTTGAGTATTGGTGCAACAGTGGTTCTCTGTTTGTATGTCTCAAAATGTGTGTTGATTTTCCTTCCATTCATCGTAAGAGCGCTATTAAGTTAGATATTAGCACAAATGTTTTCCTTATACTTTAGTTTTAAGTCACATACCTCACTTGTATTCTTTTACTTCCCATCATCATCCTTCGGCATCGGAGGCCGGGATGCCAGCAACAACAGCATGCCACAGTGTTCGGTTCCTTAATGCCTGGCCCAATTCGCCAACCTCAGTGCTCGTGTCCCTCGATAATGTTTTTTTTTCTTTTACATTCTAGCTGTGAGAAGAATTTCAACTCTTTTCTCTTACACTTTTAAATACATTAAATTTTAGTGCCATGAACGTAATTAGGTTTTAAGTACATCTATATCATCATTTGGCTTGCATTGCATGTTTTCTTATTCCAAATAGTTTATATGTTTGTAATATATTATTGTGAGGGCTAGTATATAATTCTGCACTTATATAGCATTTTAAGCTGGAGATTTTTCTTATCCGCAACGAGCTACCTCCCGTGGCCTTAGATGCGAAGATTCGATTCCTGACTATTCTCTTCACTTGGCATCCCTATAGTACTCTTTTGAGAATGCGTGCCGATCCAAATATGCATGCTTTCTGTAAAAGCTCCAGCTCTTTCCCTATGTCTATGACATTTAACCATTTTCTGAGGCTATTAGTGAGCGTTCCCATTGCGCCAATTATGATGGGTTACCACCACAAACCCTGCACATTTCCATATTCTCGTGATTTTCCTCTAAATCTTGATATTTATCTATTTTCTCTTTCTCCTTTGCACTCACTCGAGTGTCAAATGGGCAAGCAACATCAATAATATGACATTTGTTATAACATAGCAATTATTATTATTGTTATTATTATTATTATTAAGTATTTTAGATTTTCGTAGGTTTTACGCGGGGTTTCGTCTCGGCTAAGAAACTTATTCAATACTTTTCATTTTCGAGCAAACTCGTTAAGCAACACGGAAGTCAAGATGTTGGTTCTAATCATCAATCCTATATAGCTTGCACTAAATCTAACGTTTTGATATACATAGAAACAAGGTTGAACGCAAATCTTCAGTAGTTGATTTATTTGTGTTTCAAACTTTAAAAAAATAATCACTTACATGTATGTCAACTCCCATAAAGAGGCTTCTTAGTGTCCCATTAAATCCCCTTCTCTTGAATTAAGAATCCCAATTGGTATGAGGCAAACCAGTTGGCTATTTAGAAAGTGTGGTAAATTTGTCCCTGGGATCACCGAGGACAAATGTTCATCCATTAGTCTGAGTCGATGTATCGAACCCAAGCTTTTCGCTTTCAAACTCTAAACTCTGACCATTGAGTCGCGCTGCCTCCTTTCTACACATCTGAAGTAATAGTCACGTTTCCTTCTGACATTCCTTAATTAACTCGATGAAACTAGATATAATGGCTAGCTAAGCTAGATAAAGCTAAATTCTTTCAAACCTAGTGCTCCATTGAGCCGGTTCCAATGTGTTGAGCAGATGAGAGTCTTTGACTCTCCCTGGACGGGGCATTAATCCATTGCAGGTTCGCTCATTTACCGCCCGGGAGGATGGAAAGCTGAATTGGCTTAAGCGGAAACAAAGGTCATACAAACATTCAAATCTCGCCAAACTGCTGGGATTGAAAGCAGAGATCTTAAAAACTGCGCCAACTACGTACGAATATAATAGAGATTACTTTATTAGCCTTCAATGTTCAAGAACGTGGACTTAATCGGAAATGTAGATGTGTTATAATTATGTGTGGACATTCATTCATTTTCTGTTTCATTTTAGTTAGCGTCAGCCCCAGTGCATTTTGGGTGTGGATTCTCTGAACCTAAAACTCCAAAGTTTCCCTCATCACCTGAGCCGAAATATGCATCGTCGTGTCGTCTCTTCATTCAACCTGTACCTGAAGTTAATTCTAAACATCAGAGAATTTTAAGGTAAAAGCAAAGAAGATTTTATTAATATACAGAATTATAGTTTATTTTAAGTTATAAAACATACTTTTTATTGGCTTAGTGGTATAATAATCGACATACAATGTTCGATGATAGCTTTGTAAACTAGTTTAGTGTGCTTATAAACTCAACGAAAAGTTTTTTTCGCTACTTTTATGTAAAGTGTTTTAAAAACACTGTTTTTTTAGTTTCTAGATGTTATTTACGGACAAAATAAATCATATTTACCCAATTACGGCGTGCATAATATTTTATAACTTAATGCATGCAACAGAAAACTGAGTCAATGGGGTTATGATTTGTATCCATATAAAGTGATATGAATGACATCGTGTACGCAGTTCTTGCTGGTAGTGGTACTCATAACAATAGGGTCACATTGTAGTATTAACTGTTGGTGATAGAGTACTAATATTTTTAAAATTGAGTGCGTATTTTAATTTATCCTAAATCCTTTACAAGATTATATCATATTTCCATGGTGTTAAGATAATGAAAACTTTGACTCTTTCTGTTAAGGAAAATAATCAATTGACACTTAGTTCCTGACATATGCAGGTACTCTATTTACCAACCAAAGAATGATAGACAACTGAATTATTTTTCTTGGAGAATTGCTCACAAAGGTATCTTCAGAAAAAAATCCATTGACACTTAGTCCGTCACAAATGCAGATACTTTATTTACTAACTCCAGAATGATAGATAGCTGTATTATTTTTGTTGGAAAATAGGTCACATAGGTATTTAGTTACTTTTTAACTACCCTGCAGGGAATTTCAATGGATGTCACATAAATCTCCGGATACCAAAGAACTACCAGTCAACTTGCACAAGGAAAGAAGAAAATGTGATTTGGATAATTTGATCGAGACCCTAATCCATGAACACCAGATGGGGAAACCTCTCGAACTATTTCTCATCAGAGAAGGAAATCAGGTAATAAGATGATTTGTAACTTGTCTTTTTGTAATAGGTATACACATTGTAAAATGTAAGTCAAGATTGACAAACTCTCAGGAGTGTAGAGGTTTCACTGTACATATTTAGTGTCGTAATTAAACCGTGTTGAAAAATGTAAGACCAAGGTCTTGACATGTACATTACGGACCGAATGCAGCAATGTTTGTACAAAATAAACTTCATTTGTTTAATCTATATGGAAAACAATCAGACGAACGTTCTGAGAGTATGTTCCGAGTGCAGCAAGGTTCGTACAAAATAAACTTCACTTGCGTTGTGTATATGGAAAAATATCCGTCGAAGGTTCTGAGAGTATAGACCGAGTGCAGCAAGGTTCATACAAAGTAAACTTCAATTGTTTAGTCTATATCGAAAAATATCAGACGAAGGTTATGAGAGTATGGACCGAGTGCAGCAAAGTTGGTACAAAATAATCTTCACTTGCGTAGTCTTTATGGAAAAATATCAGACGAAGGTTCTGAGAGTATGGACCGAGTGCAGCAAGGTTGGTACAAAATAAACCTTACTTGCCTAGTCTATATGGAAAAATGTCAGACGAAGGTTCTGAGAGTATGGACCGAGTGCAGCAAGGTTCGTACAAAATAAACATCACTTGTTTAGTCTATATGGAAAAAATCCCATGCATAATAATCTTTGAAAACCTTGGAAAATTTTCCAACATTCCTTAAGAGCGGCTGTCTGTAAAAATCGAGAATCTCACTTCAGTTGTAAAAATTCAAATTTTGTTTTAATTCGCCAAAAGAGCCCATTTAGTGAACTGAGCTTAGGAAAAATATCAAAACGTTTCTGCGATTTTTTATCTGGCGATATTTTCAAAAGTCGAAATTTCGGCCTGAGAGTCAATTTTGACCGACTGAAAAGGCTGTTATAATGAGTAAATTTAAACAATCGCTGACATTTCATAAGAAAAGGAATAAAATTTATACTTCGCACAAGGAATCAAATGTATCTTAACTGTAAGATCTGAAGTTTACTTATGTTTACTTATCAATTTTGAATTGATAATAGTTTCAAATCTTGAAAAGAAAGAAAAATTTAACAAAGTTTGACTGAGCAAAACTATTACTGGTACCTATATTTTCCAAACAAAAATGATATGATATTAAAGCCTAGCTATTTAAATTTATACCATAAAAGTTTCTACCCGGGAATCTAAAAACGTTTTTGTTGAGAAATAAAACCGTCGTACGATGTAAGTTAAAATTACATTCGTCACGCAAGCAATTCGCCGATCGAAAAGTGACGGACAGTTTGAAATATTTCTTGCTTATTAATTTTAGCTTTCAGGACAATTACATGCTCTTTCCAATCAATTAAGCTTCAGTTCTCATAAATGAAGAACCGGTAGTCATTTCATTGGAAATATTAATGTTACAATAATCAAATTGCCGAAAAACTTTAGTATTTCAGTTAATCAAACGATCTGGCGCGAAGAGCGTAACGGAAATGGTTTTGATTTTCACACAATCAATTTTAACAACTGAATTGAGATTCTTGGTTTTTACAGACAGCCGCTTTTAAAATCGGTTTTAAGTAATTTCGCGTGTTTTAAAAATTTCCTGCAAATTAACATCTGGGAAACCAGTCCCAATACCCATGCATTTTGACAGAACACATGCCAACCAATTAGAATGTAGGAAACTGACAGAACGCGCGCCAACCAATCACAATGTAGAAAACGGACAGAACGCAGGCCAACCAATCACAATTTAGAAAACTGCAAGGTCATACAATAATAACTGTTATACATCGAGGATGCCATTGTATAATTTGCAAGAGAATTAATTTTGTTTTCGTGTGTTAAAAGATCAGAATGACATAGTGGGAGATACTTTACTCAAAAAGATAAAAGGCCTCTTTGGAAGCGCCATTTTATTCGTAGTTATTTATAAAAAGTGACGATTCTAAGAATTTTTTTTACCAGACTTGTAGCGTTCGTTTTTTACTACTAGTTCAGAGAATATAGTTTGGGAGACGAGGTAACTAGATACATAATTTATTGATGATCAGTTATTTTGTGTTGTAGTATAAACCTACGAACGGTCTAACACGCATCGTGCATTCTCATTGCTTCTCTACTACAGGGTTATTTGTGTTACCTACATTATTAGAGAAAAGTAATTATACATTAAAAGTTGTTAGCAGTCATGCAGGATGATGTCTTTTCACAAGGAATGATAGAAACTGTTTGAATCGGAGGTAAATGATGGAACGGGCTCTAACTAAAGAATTTTAAGCAATTTATATATCCCACTGCAGCTGGTAAACAGCTACGGTTTGGCTGTTTATTTCAGATATATATAAATATATAGGTCACACAAGAACAAGAACTGCTTCTTAATTTTCTGAAGAGTTTCAACAGTCTAAACCATCAAGACGGTAGGATTCGGAAATTCTAGGAGCTGCGCTGCACGTTGTCTAACATTAGTTCATCTTAACGTCATAATGTTTGAGTAATTGTTTCTTAAAATTTAAAATTTTTATTTTTCGTTAATATTTGTGCGACTGTAGCTCAATTGGCGTATTATTGATATCAAGGGTAATTAATATATATGTTGTTTTATTGTTCATTTCTATACCCATGTTTCCGTAGCTGTGGTTGAATTGTATCAACTTCTGGAAATGCCTTCAAGAATACAACACATATTTCTACGCTGATTCTCTTAACCCACTGATGCTGGCAAGAAAGGCGAGGGTAGGAATTTGTAAATACTTTTCCTGCAGTTTTAAAATAAAATGTAAAACAGGGTTCAGTTCAAAAAAAGAACTACACTTGTACTTTTTACAATTGTAGAAACCGCATGTAAAGTCTAGCTTGTAAATACAAGAATTCAAGAAAATAATTTGCACGTTCAGCACGAGTCTTACTATAAGTGTAAATTACAATTGTAGCCATGCATACAATTGTAAATGACGTTGAGTGTGCTTGTTTACTACAAGTGTAAATTAATATTAGAAAAATGAAATTTTTTTTTGGAAAACTGAAAGTTCCTGTCGCACCATCAATGCTCTGTTTCGCCTTGTTCAATGCTCTAAGTGTGAACCCATTGCTTCTAAAAGATGCTCAAATGTTTAATTTCGATAGAAAGCCGGAACGTCTATCTAGATTCGCGTGGATGATGGACATCAAGAAGCCGACTTTGCTCAAAATTTTTGCGGCTGTCGTCTGTTTCTGTTTCATACAGTTCCTTTATTTCTTCGTCGCTTGAAGACGACATGTTTTCCCCTCAATAAAACCAGTGACAAGTTTCCTTCGAGGATTACAAGTGACTTAGGTACCACTTTTAATTACTTCTTGTATTTTACAAGCGGGGAGTGGAATAAAAATAAGTCGGATAATATTAATAACAACTTTACTTTTGATTACATTTGCAGTACATGTACGCCAATTTTGTTGTCCCAGGAAGCCTATTTGATCTCCAGTTACCGGTGGACACACAAGACCAGGTTCACAAAGAGTTAGACCCACCGTACGAAGAACTTTTTGATGCTGTAGAAGAACACATTCTGTTTTGTCTTATGGATCCTTGGAACCAATTACAAAATGAAGACAATAAATTCTATTCTCAGGTAAAATGCAAACTGTCTAAATTACTTAACTCTTTTAGAACATGCCAGCTGCCTTCCTCTTGGTTTGACCAAGAAGCAGAGTCTAGTAATATATGTGACAAGAACTTGCTTCTTCTTTCATAGCATCTGCAGGTGTCTCGATATTCGTGCCTTTTTGAATGATGGTAAATTGTAGGCCTATAATCTTTCAACCTTTATCATTCTTTGCCCTCTCTTTTCTTTAGATCCTGGTATTTGTTCGGCTTCTTTATCTCCATGTTTCTGGCTTTTATGACAATGGACATCGAACCACATCAAATAAAATGATTTTAGAGACCTTTTTTTATCGATAACTGCGATGTCTGGCTTGGTACTTTGTCTATCTATCGTGATGTCTCTGGTCAACTCTGATTCCGAACAGGTTTGGGTGCATGTAAATACTAGTTTGCATCATTTGCAAAGTCTGTTCCTGTATTTTTTTTAATTTTTCACATTTGTCACATTTGTTTCGGTATATTACAAATACATTCGTAGTGAAAACTGTAATCACAGCAAGTGTGGTTGCAGGCCCCAAAGGTTTTCCCAGAAGGTTTCTTGATATAATTGGTGCTTTCAAAAAAATGGAAGCACAAAATTTAAAGAAAATTACAGTATCTGCAGTTCAACGTTTTTGTTTGAGATACGAGGAAAGTACTACAAAACATTTGACCTAGACACAAAAACTGTTTTAGAGGGGTTACTAGTAGTTAGTCTAAGTTAGAAGGCGTTAGTAGTAATAGGCATTATTGTAGTAGTATAATTAGTAGAAGTTAGTAGTAATAATGGTAATAACTTTATTACCGTGTCAGCTTAAAATCTAGCAGAGGGGGATTCCCAAGTGACAATATGTTAAATAAGGGTGAATATCTGCCTTAAAGAGTCAGTAGGAATGAGACTTCTTAACCTCATTATCACACTTATTCTCTGGCTAACTTTCTTACAAACATTAATATGCGAATTAGAATTAAGGCTACAATCAATATTTATACCTAGGAGTTTTAAATTGTCTGATTTCGTTATTTCTTTGCCGTTAACACTTATACTTGTTTTATCTACATAGTTAACACATTTATTTCTAATGTTCATTGTTTGATATTCATTTTTGCAAGTTTCCCTTTACAAGATTTCAATTGTACCAGCTAGTTGCAAGCTAGCATTCTGCTGAAGTTTGGCGACTACGGTAGAGATTTTCTTTCCTTTCACATAGATCTGATGATCGTCCGCGTACTTTGATAGGCCAAAATCTATAGATAAGAAAGATCGTTCTGAAATATGTTCCATAATAGCGGTTCTAGCACCGATCCCTGAGGACATCCTTGTTCCACATTTCTCCATGAGCTGGTTAGCGATCCTATCATTAAGCGACTATAGAAGTAGCTACGTAGCAGATTCAATGTAGTGTCCAGGAAACCGTATGCCTTTGATTTGCATAGCATTAGAGGTGGGTATATAGACTATCAAATGCTCGCGACATGTCTGTTGACAAGATTCCTACTGGTAGAAGATTGTGTCTTGCCAGTTTCCTATCTTCCACTAGGGCAATCAAAGATGTTTCACAACTATTATACTTTCGGTAGACCGTAAGGCAATCACCAAGGCAATCATCATACTTCGTTGTTATTTGATTATCACATAACCCTTCAAATACTATTTTTAAGCAGGACAGAACAGTTATTGGTCTGTATTTCTCCTTATCATCAGTCCAGTTCCCATTTTTCCAATCACATGTTCATTGTCCCTTTTTGATGCTCGAGTGACAAAGAGCAGCGAGTGGTAGAGATACTTGTAAAAGGCGTAAGTAGTAGTTAGTAGTAATAGGCTGTTTTAGAGTAGTAATAGTAGTTTTAGTGTTAGTAGCAGCAGCAACAGAAGCAGTAGTAGTAGCAGTAATAGTGATAGTAGTAGTAGTAATAGTAGTAGTAGTTAGTAGTTAGTAGTTAATAGTAGTAATAGTAATAGTAGTAGTAGTGGTAGTAATAGTAGTAGTAGTAGTAGTAGTAGTAGTAGTAGTAGTAATAGTAGTAGTAGTAATAGTAGTAGTAGTGGTAGTAATAGTAGTAGTAGTAGTAGTAGTAGTAGTAGTAGTAGTAGTAGTGATGATGATGATGCAAAGCATTTTTTTACAACATCATATATATTTAACTAATTTACAAAATCAACGTATAATTATACTTGTGAATAATTAACATGATTAAGTAATGAAACAAAATCACAAATGACTAAAATACCTTAACAGTAACAAAATATTAAAAAGAAACAAAAAGGTGCAGACGGTTCAAATTTACTATAACTGATATAAGTTCAAAAAAAATAATTATGATTGGAGCAATGATTTTCGTCCTAGGAAACATTTCCTGATGAAGTTTGAAGTATACATAATCGCAACACGAATTGAGGTGTTGAATACATTTTCAATGAAATAATCTCAAATAGTAGGATTAACATCTAAAATTGTTTGTATTTTTTAAAAATAACTTTCTCGTAGGTCTTTGTCAATTTTGCATGAGAAAATTATATGATTTTCATCTTCAATCTCGCTTTGGTCGCAATATTTAAATAACCTTTGTTCTCGTGGGATTACCAGTCGCGTATTTCTCAAAGTCTCAATTGCTAATTTATGATTACTGGTTCGAAATTTTGTATTATCAAGTTTTGCGTTTATTACTGGAGTTATTTCAAGATAATATTCGGCTTTCATTTCATGTTTGAAATTTCTATAAGAGTCTAGTTTTATTGAATTTGTTATTTCCTTCTTCCAAAATGTTTTGTATTTTTTTGGTTAGTGACGAAACAAAATTAGCGATGTTATCACCTGTTAAGTACTTAGAGTTTTTGAAAGGTTTAGAACTGCAAAATTGCACGAGTTCGCGCATTAAATAACCATAAGAATTGTTGTATGTTTTACTAACTTCATTGGAGATGTACAAAGATTGTTTAACGAGACTATTGTCGTCTTTCGAATTATGATATTGGTTATATTTGAGAATTTGTTTAATAATCATAATCTGAAGTGGTATCCGCCCCATTTCACCACGAACAGCGTAGTTTGATGCTTTTCTATTTAGACCTAGAAATATTTTACAAAACC
>JAOTRI020143157.1:0-10634 GCA_028564885.2 Zoanthus sanctaehelenae
ATAAAGAAATTTAAATGATTATAATAATGCTAAGTGCAACTCATGACAACATAATGGACATCTCCGAATGTCACTAAGTAGGCTTTTACACAAGTTGCTCGGATTTCTGTCAAAAGTTGCTCCAAAAATCTTCAAAAAGTTGCTTAAAAATTGCTCATTTTAAGAAAAAGTTGCCGAAAAGTTGCTCATTTCTAGAGACAAAAAGTCAGTTTTTACTACTAATTAAAGTAAATTCTTTCACATAATATAACAAACAAAGGAGTCAACACGACGAGAGACGTTTGTAAGAATAAAAAAGAGTACTAAACCGTTACATTTAGAACTTGTCACCAACCAATATGAATTTATTTCACATCTGAAGAAGGCTGGTGTGGCTATAGTTTCTCTATAAAATCGTCAACAAGACACTTACTCCGACGTTAGCAGTTTACACTCTTAGTCATACGAGGTATATATTTCTAAGTATTACAATCGTTTCACATTTTTGCCAATGTGCACTAAGTATTAATTTGTAATATTCGATAATATTACAATCCACCCACTTATATCTTATTGTAGGTCATTTAATGGGAGTACTATAAAAAACAAATAAAAATGCATAATGTCTGTTTTCATTATCAACTATTGGACTTGAGATAAGTCATGCATTGCTTTTCATCATTCAATCGTCCTAAATACAACTTGCATGTCTGTCTTTATTATCAACTAAATATCTTGAAACAAACAAACTTAAAATTATCTACAAATTCAATGACTACTGCTCATATTTATCAGATTTATATTAGTGTATAATATAATAAATCATTGGATCTTTTCTCTTCTGGTTGCCATTGTAACCCAGCGTAACAAATGTTTGTTCATAACTCACAAGTAACATTTTTGCTATCCAGGATGTTTTGTTTACCCAGCATAATTTCCTTATTCTATCCCATAATGCATCTACTTAGAGACGCAGTCAAGTAACCTAAAGCTTATTTATGTTTATAAAAAAAGTTTTTTATCCATTCACAATCCTTTTTCGAATATCAGGTCAGAAAGAAATAAAGGTAACGGCATAAAGATAAATACAGGTTTGCGTAGGCAAGATCTGTTCTGTTTTTTTTATCAATTTTTTTAATTTTAGTACTTAGATTGCAAATTAGATCATACACTTCACCTATGTACTTTGTGTTGGAAGTTTTCAAATAAAAGAAATAAACGAAATCTATGAAACTTGAGCAAAAATGTACCCGAGTCTAAAATCCTTGCTGCCGTCAAATTTGCATAAGTTATTTCTAGATAACAAAGCTGACATTAGATTGATTATAAAGTTTTGTTGATTTAATTGTATAAGTACATATTAAGTGAAAAATATGGAAACCACATAGATGAAACCTAGGTCAGTAATTTGGGGTCAGAGATGTCCGTCAAAAAAACCATTGCCATGGCAACGGTGAATATGCTGGACCTACATAATTAGTATCAAATTATATTTAATAATATTTTAGGAAAAGTCACCAAGTTTGGTTGTCCTAGCTTAAGCCGTTAAGAAGATATGTATTGTTAACATGCACTGGCGAGGATAGATAGGGTTAAGGGTAAAATAGAGACGTCTTACCTTGTGTAGCATCAACTCTTGCAATAATTGACCTAATGAAAATACAAACGTGTATCATAAGACATAATTGTAAAATCTTTTACTAGTTTTAGCTTGTCTGCTCTATGATCGTAAGTTATTTATTCAAGGTTGACGAAATCGCAAATTTACGCCTAGGCTTTATAAAGCGAAAAGTTCTGGGATCGAACAAGGTTGCTTCTACATGGCTAATATTTTGCCCGGACAGTGTAGTTGTTCTCATCGTGTGCAGAATTTTCCATGTTATTGTCAATTTTCTCTCCCTCCCACAATCTCTCTCATTCATCTCCTTTGTGCGCACAATCATCCTCTCATTATTGTCTTCTTCTTCCTCTCCTATACTGACTCGTGCATCTTCATGTTTATCTTGGAACTTTGAAGAGGATGCGGGATAAATGTTTATCCAACCCTAAATATTTCTAGGTTGTAATAAGTACCTTTTTAAAAAAAAATCCGCATTTTTTACTTATCGCATTTATATACCTAGCTATATCACGAACAACGGATAACGTTTGAACGGGAATAAAACTAAATCCATTAAGAGGAAGATGGCCCATAGTCGAGACGAAATGACGTCATTTCACATTCCACCAATGCTTGATGACCCAATATCCGTTCAAGCAGGACTTTTAATTTATCTTGACGACTCATTTATCTCTGGTCGAGTCTAAACGAGTCGCCTTAATTTTTATATTTCATAATTTTTTGCAATTAAAAGTTTAAGCTGATTGGCGATCATTATTAGAGGACAACCCTCCATGTCCCTTAACTCTATCTAGCCTGGGGGATGATTCAACACTCCCCCTTCCCAGCTTATTTTTTCTAAAAAAAATGTAAAGATAAAGAACTTAAAAAACACGAAACAACATAATTATGTCTTTTTACTTACCCACTTAATACTGTTAGCAAAAACACATTAAAAAAAGCAGTATTTCGAGTCATCTTGGTGTTTTTATAGACCTAGAAAATCTGTAAATAATAATAAAAAAGTAATTACCGGTTACTTCTACTAAACAATCAAAAGTGATTTACTTTAATTGACCAAGATCAATTTCACGCAAAGATGTCGGAAAATATGCATTTAGTTTATGATAAAATTTCTAGTGGGACATCACGCGGTAGGCGTAGTTGGGGGTGTGTTCGAGACTTGAAGCCTTGTGTGAGGTAAGATTAATTTAGTTCGTGAATTTTTTTTATTCAAAACTATCAGTGAAGTGTTGGGCCTAACAACACAAATTCCCAGCATAGTGGCACCTCCGACGGGACCCAAAGTCAATATGGAAGTGAAATTAAAAGAGTTAGATGTAAAACTTAAGATTCTGAGTGTTACTCTCAGCAAAGCCAACAAAGCGAAAGCCGAAGATAACTGCAAAGCTCTAAAGAGGCTCGAAGAGTCAATCAGCTTAAAAACCAAGCCCATATTTGACTTAAAAGAAGAAATCGAAGAGGTAAAACTCATCAATGGAACAGATGAGGAAGAAGTTAGTGAGTGGTCTGAAAACGTGGAAAAAGTACTCGCTAATGCTGACACAAAAAACATAGAATTTCGGAAACACCTGAAATTAGCAGCTGCAGAAGACAAGGAAGGTGAAGACGCTGACGATTTCGTCAAAACGAAACAACAAGAGATTGAAAACAAAAAATTACTCGACATTGAAAGGGCTAAGTTTGAGCAAATGGTTTCTCTCAAAGAAGAAGAGCGAAAACGTGAATTGCAACATGAGAGAGAGCTTCTTGAATAAAAGCTCAAGGTCGATTTAGTACGTAAACAACAAGGCTGGCAGGATTGGGATCTTCCGTGTCTTGTTTTTGCATTAAAGCAATGGCGTGATACTCATTTGGAAAACGAAAGTCGAGACCCAGAGGGGTGGTACGAGACGGGTCTTCCTTGGAAGGGAAACCATCCCCCACTCCCAAGTAATAAGGAAGGAAGTATTCGTCGGCTAAATGTTTTAATGAGACGACTTGAGATGAAAGATCTCGTTCAGAGCTATGACGACGTCATTGAAACCCAGCTCAAAGACGGCATAATAGAACGCATCACCGGTCTATCAGAGGGACTAGAGTTCTATATTCCTCATAAGGCAGTTATAAGGGAAGCTGCCAAGAGCACAAAACTAAGAATTGTGTATGATGCCTCAGCCAGAGCCCATTCTAATGCTCCATCCCTTAACGAGTCCAAAATGAGCTTTGGAAGGTACTAAGGGCATGGTTTCACCCGGTACTATTTTCTGGAGACCTAAAGCAAGCTTTCCTCCAGATCCAAATAAAACCCCAAGACAGAGATGTCTTAAGATCCCACAGGAGGTCTAGCAAACTCGCGGAAATGGAAACATGACCTCGAGCCCATTCCTTTTGGGAGGAGTTATTAAATACCACCTTGAGTTGTGGGAGCGACAAGCTCCTCAACTTGTTGTCGAGATTCGCAAAAGTCTCTACATTGATGATCTCATCACGGGGAGTAAAACACAGTGAACCAGGCCCAGCAGCTGAAAAAAGGCGCTATCAACGTGATGCAAGATGCCAAATTTACACTGCAGAAGTGGCATTCAAATGCTTTTGAGTTAGAGGAGCAGCTGCTGTGCACAGAAAATGAACAGACCCTTGCAAAACAACAATTAAAACCGGCAAGTGGAGGAGCCTGCGCTCTCCTTGGACTACCGTGTAATAAGTCCACGGACAAAATCAGTATAAACCTGTCACAGGAAAATACTGCTGCAACTAAGCGAGAAATTCTACGGAAACTTGCGCAAATCTATGAACCCTTGGGACTTGTTTCCCTTAAAAGGAAAACTGATATATAGGGAAGTGTGTAACAGCAAACTTGCCTGGGATGCACCGCTGGCCAGTGATCTTGCAATTTACTGGTCTAAATATCTGAAAGAATTACCTCGTGAAGTGTCGATCCCGAGATCATTGGCTCAACCTAGAGAGGAAATTCGAGAGACTGAATTGCATGCTTTTGGCGATGCAAGCGCAAAAGGCGTGTCAGCCACTGTGCATGCAGTCGTTGTACAGCCATCTGGCGTGACATCGAGTCTCGTTACTGCTAAAGCACGACTGGCAAAAATGGGAATGACAATACCACGCTTAGAGCTGGTATCGGCCCACATGGCAACAAATTTACTCTCCAATGTACGCGAAGCTCTGAGTGGATTCCCGGTCAGTAACGTGTACGGATGGCTCTATAGCACAGTTGCCCTCCATTGGATCAAATGTGGAAGAGAATACAAACAGTTTGTTGCAAATCGAGTGAAGGATAAATGCTCAGCCAGAAATCCAATGGCGCCATGTGCCAACTGATCAAAACCCAGCTGACTTGGCAGCCGTGGCGGTCAGGTAACTGGGAAACAAATATGGTAGAATGGTCCCGATTGGCTTTTGAACCGAAACAAATGGCCACCAAATCTAGTGTCAGGTCCATCACCCGAATCACAAGTGGAAGTCAAGGCGATTCAACAAGTGCTAGCTGGGGCTATTGAGTCACATGACCGACTTGATGAGCTCCAAGCTAGGTTCTGCCTGAGTAAGGCATTGAGGATTGGTGCCTGGGGCCTGCGTTTCACGCACAATACTCGCGCCAAGAAGAGTGACCGGATAGACCACTGACTACCTCGGAAGTGGAGAAACAGAGAACAACATGGGTCAAGAGGGCCCAGCAAAGTTGTGATTTGACAGCAGATGGCCCTCAACTAAATTTTCAACCAAATGAGGACGGTGTCCTAGTGTGTCGTGGGTGCATGCAAGGTGAATTCCCAATTTACCTACCAGATACTCACCCCTTCACTAGCAAGTTGATAGAAGATGCCCATTATCGCACAATTCATGGGGGAGTTGGACTCACAATGGCTAGCGTGAGAGAAAACTATTGGGTTCCAAGACTCCGTAGGGCAACTATGAAAATTGTGAGAAGCTGCTATGGCTGTCGTCGTTACCAGGCCAAGCCCATAGATGCACCACCAGTGAGAAATCTGCCCCAAGCTTGCACAGAATGGAATCAAGCTTTTCAGGTTGTGGGGGTAGATATGGCAGGACCGATAAAATATCGCATAAGAAAGAAAGTTGAAGATAAGGCATACATTGTGTACTATTTGCATGTAGTCTTACTCGAGCACTATATCTTGAACTTATCCCAAGTCTTGAGACGCGAGAATTCCTATCTACTCTTAAGCGACTTATTGCCCCAAAAAGATATACTCTGACAACGGTAGTACATTTGTTGGCGCCTCTAAGTGTTTGAATACCATAATGCGAGATGAACGAATTCACCATTATCTGTGATCCAAATTACCTGGCAGTTCAACGTCAGTCGTGCACCATGGTGGGGTGGACAATTTGAACGGTTGGTGGGATTAGTTAAACCTGCTCTTTACAAGTCCATTGGAAATGGTTGTCTTCGTTATCAAGAACTAGGAGAAGTCTTACTCGATTTAGAGGTCGCTTTAAACAATATACTCCTTTCTTATCTTGAAGATGACATTCAGCTACCCACGTTAACCCCAAACTCGATGCAATTTGTGGGGATAACAACTATACCAGAAGAATAACCCAGTTATTTGGCTGACCGTGATCTGCGAAAACGAGCAAAGTATTTACTAAAATGAAAGAAAGTGTTATGGTCCCGATGGACACGTGAGTACTTACGAGCCCTCAGAGAGCGACACAACTTAAAACACGACGGTCAACCACTTTCTTTTAAAGTAGGCGATGTTGTTATTGTAAAAAAAAGAAAGAAACAAAGGGGAATGGCATCTGGGGATTGTTGAGCAACTCTATCCAGGTAGAGATGGTGTCGTTAGAGCCGTCAAACTTTGTTCAGGGAAAGATCACGTAGAGAGACCAGTTAACCACCTGTATCCCCTTGAGCTGTCGTGCGACAGGGAAACGTCGAAACCTGCCGATTCTCCTAAACTAGAAGTTAGACCATCGCGTGACGCATAAATTGCGGCGAATGTGCGTATTCAGGACCTAGCTGAACTTGAACAATGAACTTAACAATGAGCATTCATAATGAACCTGGAATAACTGTTATCTTATTATTCTTGTTATGTGTATTTTATTGTATCTTTCTTTTTTTATTTTTATGTAGTTTAACATATATCTCTCGGGAGATATATGGGGGGAGAGTGTCGGAAAATATGTATTTAGTTTATGATAAAATTATTAGTGCGACATGACGCGGTAGGCGTGGTTGGGGGTGTGTTCGAGACTTGAAGCCTTGTGTGAGGTAAGATTAATTTAGTTCGTGAGAAAACCTATTGTGTAATTGAGAGAAACATTAAAGTGAATTTTTTTTATTCAAAACTATCAGTGAAGTGTTGGGCATAACAACACAAATTCCCAGCAAAGATATAAGCTCACATCTCGTTTAGTTACATTTTTTGACATACTTTTAAAATAAATTAGAAAATACAAAATAAAGTATATTTTTCAAATATTTCATTTACGAAATGATCAGGAAATTACTAATATTCACCTTGAAATGACTAAAAGTGATTTATGTTTTTTACTGATATTACAATCAATTGAAAAATCCTTGTCATTTTTGCACCAAATCCAGGAAATACTGTTTACTTTGTTTAAAAATTGTATTTATTGTTGGTGTCTTTTCAAATACGGGTTAAAACGAACATGGAACTATGTATAACTTTTAAATCAAAACGATCTCAGTCGAAACTTCGCACTTAAAACGCAGCAAAAAAAGTGCGTTTCATAATAGAATTTTAAACTCATTTTGTTTTGTTCGATTATCGATACAATTTGTTTTCTGTTATATTAAACATACCGTCATGTTTCATGTTCCCACAGCCATTACGATTTCTTTTAATTCAAATAGCCAAAAAAGATTTTCTGTTTGTTTTTTTTTCGGTTGTGTACACGGAAAAGGTCAGTTTTACAAAGAATGGCAAGAAGCTGTCTTGAGAACGGAAATTAATAAATCCATCCTTGTAATGTGTTTATAAACTTTAACACTATTGTGAGTTCCCATGGTTTTAATGGGCGCAGCATCCGCTTGTTTCTCTGGGTGCAGTTCTTCAAAAGCGGATTAGCGCTAATCCAGGGTGAAATAGTTACCATTTTACATAGATACGAGTGTTTTTTTATAAAATACGCTCCCGTAGATTTCATATAAAACTACAACCGGGAATACGTGTGACATATTTTCCATTTCCTCACTAGTGAAGATATTGTTGACATCATTCCTTTGTTTCTGCCGTCTTTTTCGTTTCGGTTTTTTGTATTTTTTGAAACACTAATATCTGTGTTATAAAAAGAAACTCAGACGTTGGCTTGAACAAATGAAGTTGATTTGCTTGTGAAAAAAATCATCCATTTTCCGCGCTCACTCATGAAATTTTTTTCTAAGCCATATGTTTGCAACACCGTGTAAAATCCTCTGTATAAACCATGATTATCTGATGGACAATTGCATCCAAAAAAATAACCTTTTATGTTGGGTGATTACTTCCGATACCAGTTAATAACTGAAAATTTTTACGAGATTCTAAGTTATTTATTCATTAATTTGTTTTCTAGCTGACAAGCTGGCTTTCAACAATTTGTTGTGAAGGCTTTCATTAGTATTTAAAAAATATTCAGATTTCAGTGCTTCTTGTTAAAAAATAATATCAAAAATATATGTTTATATTTCAAAAAAGCATACTGATATGTGAATTGCTGGAGATGGTATCACAAGTTAAACATAGTTCCATGAAAAATTACAGTTGTGTGAGGTCAGAATTTGTTAATTCAATTTTTGGTTCAGAAAATTAGCTAAAAAAGAATATCCTATATATAAAATCTATCTAGTTCAAATGATCACTTAGATGCAAGTTTTAAAGCTTTAATTTATAATGCGGTGCGGTTATTTTTCAGCGAAATTCTCATGAAGCCGCCGCTTATCTCCCTATACTGTTGGATGAGCTTTTTTTACTCTTCCGGGTAAGAATACTATACACGCTTTTTTTATATAAGAACAACTTTAGAAGAACATTTGCTAAAGTTTAAGAACAATTTAAGAACACTCTTAGGCTGGGCTACGAATATCTGCAGGTGAAGATGTTTTACGTAGAGACGTTACTAAAAACTCATAAATTAATTTAGCAACACGACATAAAACAGAATAAGTCTGGCGGTAATACACATTTATTATAAATTGCGAGGCGCATCGTTTTGAATGTCTTGAGTGTTTCTATTAGTTTTTTGTCAATTTAAGTTGCTATAGAAATAATAACGGAATTAAGAACAATATGAGACTGAAATCCACTAACAATATAATGAGATTGGTTCTTATAAAAAAAGTGTAATAGTCCATCGAAGGGAAGTTCAGCTCTCAGCAAACGTTGATATATACTCTTAAATTTTACTCACGTCGGAAGGGTGGAAAGCTGAGTTTCTTTTGGTGGTAAAGAAAGTCCCACAAATATTAAATTCTCGGCAAAGCTGAGAATCAAACTGGGGACCTTTGTGGTTAATATAAGCAGATCTCTGAAGGTTATATATTTTGACTTACCATTTGCCAGGAGTTACTCAACACCAACAACGAAAAGCAATCTCAAACCTACAAATCAACTGCCTGTTTGCTTTTCAAAATATACTTTTTCACCATGTAGTTTTAATTCTAGATGTTTTACATAGTTATGTTTCATTGGTTAACGAGTGTGATTTGTCAGTATTATACTTTTACGGAGCATTTAATGAGCTATATTTGTTTCGTTTATTTGAACAGCTTGCAATGTTCACGAGCATAAAAGATAATTCTAAATGCTAGTAAAACGGGAAAGATTAAAATAGTAAAGCGAGAAAACAAATAAGAGAAAAAGCAACAAAATATACATAACAAACTACAAACTATGATTCCTTAAAATATTTACAATATTACGCCTAAAAGAAATAAATCTATTTTCTGAAGTTCTAATTCAAAAAAATAGTATATGAGGCAAACAGTTACAACTAAATATATAAAATTGATTTAAAGCTAGCCAAAGTTTTTATAAAGTTTTTAAGATTCGAATAGTGAATGTTTATATTTTAGCTCCATGATAGAAAAAAAAATTAGGGCCATGAGCATTAGTTTTAGGTACAGGGAGTGTCAGAATGTAGTGACCCCGTAAAACAGTATACGAAGTGGTACAAACTGAGCAAATATATTGTGCATGTAGATTGGATATTCAGTAAAAAAACAAACTTTTGTAAAGTAAAATTAACATATTGTGTATTTGTCTGTTATATAGAGTGACACAGTTGACTTTATCTCATAAGTTATCGCTGTAGACTCCAAATGATCTATAGAATAAACTTAATAACTCTACTATTAATAGCTTTTATTTTCTCAGTGTTTTGCGTAATGCAGAAATGCCACACCGTTAAACAATAATGAATAATGAATGTGCGGCTGAATAAAGGCCTTATACAGATTTTAAAAAGAAGAACTGAACCCTAAAATTGCCGACTTTCACCATTTGAAAATTTAGGCGTAGTAGAACAATTATATGAAGTTTTTTTGAGTTGTTAGCCGAGCAATTTGAAATAATTTTGATGATTTACAACAAATAGACAATACTTGACCGGTGGCTCAATATGTGGTGTCAGCGGTTGTTTATGACGTGGTTATGATTTTTAAAACAAGGAGAAAAAACATAGTTCTTCTCTGGCTTTTAGCTTCACTTAAAAAAAGAAACTCCGCAGTACCTAGATTGCCCAGAAAATGTCAAAATTTCGAA
The DNA here is from genome assembly GCA_028564885.2 of Zoanthus sanctaehelenae. Taxonomy (NCBI): domain Eukaryota; kingdom Metazoa; phylum Cnidaria; class Anthozoa; order Zoantharia; family Zoanthidae; genus Zoanthus; species Zoanthus sanctaehelenae. Next base: position 10,339 of record JAOTRI020143157.1, read on the forward strand.
GCGACCTTACATATTTATATTCTGAATATCGTAACATACAACATATTGCACCGCTGACAAGCTCATTTGAGACCACGGTATCAAACATTTTCTTAAGGAGGCAGTATACAGAAAAAAAATTACAAAAAGATTTTTTTTGCAAATTTTTACTTTTGGCAGTTACTGGAAGCTTAGTTATTCAATAATTAAAATACATGATTTTCTTTTAAAAATCAACTTCTCACTCCTCACTCCTCACTCCTCACTCCTCACTCCTCACTCCTCACTCCTCACTCCTCACTCCTCACTCCTCACTC
>JAOTRI020143167.1:0-10634 GCA_028564885.2 Zoanthus sanctaehelenae
TTATTTATTAGTATATCTAAAGTCCCGTGCTCTTTGCAATGCTGATCCTCTGCTCTAAGTGTTCTTTTATATACATATCCTTGGCTCTGATCCTGTGCTATCCACATTTGTCACTCAACCGTGAAAAATTTGATTGCACTTTTATTTGGCTTCCGCGACAGATAGATTGTGAAAGAGTAGTTGTAAAACTTGTTTTCGGTCAGATTTTAACAAGCTTTTTTTAAAATCAATTATTTTAAAAAGTGCAATTTACCTGCTAATTTAATACTAAATTAAAATAATTAATCCCTCGGTGTCAGTGCCTAGTGACCTATTTTCCACAACTAGCCACTGCCACTACGGGGAAAGTATGTAAACAGTTTTAGAATCAATATTTTTTGAATTAACATTAATTAACTTTCAGTAATTGTTGTTATGCTCTTGTTTTGGGGTTTCACCCATTCTCGAGAGATACAAAAAACAAAAGACAAAGCGGCCATGTTGGTTTCCTTAACAAAAGAAATCATCAAAATTATTTTGTTTAAAGACACAAACATGGCAGCAATACAATGACCTCAGGTGAAAGCCATCTATTAGACAACCGTATTTACAGTCACAAACCTTTATCCCTAAAGCAGGTTACACTTAGAGAAATAGTCAAAGACTTAGCCAGTCGCAAAATTACTAGAGTCAATGCCAAAAGTCGTTCAACACTGAGCCAAAATGAAAGCGTAACATTCCAACTATCACAACAACATACACTTGGTCATAGTAACAATAATACACAATAGGCCTTATTCGTATCCCCGGACGGCCTTGGGCGAGTGCATGATGTCGAGGCTCATGCGGGGGAATATGTGATTCAATAATGGCTTCCAAAGGAGAGCAGAGAACAAAGTTTAAAAATGGAAAGTTCCCGAGTTGAAATCTTATTTACGATTATTCCACGACTCAATAGGATTTCAACTTAGGAACTTTCCATTTTTGAACTTCGTTCTCTGCCCCTCCTTTGAGAGCCATGTTGGGATTACATATTCCCCCGCATGAGCCTCGACATCGTGCACTCGCCCAAGGCCATCCGGGAATACGAATAAGGCCTATTATGGTCACAGCCAAGGTGAAAATATTCGTGTTAGTCACGTAACACATAAACTTTCTTAATTAACCAATATCAAAAATACTATAATACTCTTTGTTTGTCCACCCAAAATTTTCCATAAACATTGTTTTTATTGTCTCTTAGGACTTACAATGATCCCAAGAGATATACTGGAAACAATGCTTTGCAAAATTTTGGCAGGAAGAACAAAGAGTATTATGGTACTTTTTGGTATTGACTAACAGTCTACCGTATCAAAACAATTTTGTACCCTCGACGTAGATATGAATAAAGTCATTCCTAATAACCGCAAGAAAAATAAAATTAAAAGCACTGTTAAATAATTTGCCTATATGCATAATACTCACTAAGAAAATAAACCTCGTTTGCCCAAGTCCCTCCTCTTCCTGTGGCTCTGCATGCTCTCGAAGGACCGTATTTTTTGTATGTTACGTGCGCGTAACGTGATGTAAAACACTGGCCGTTGTACTGCACACCAAACGCTCGAAAGCCTCGCGATTTGGTCAGGAACGCACATTTTTCAACTGCAAATCTATCACCACGAAAATTGCCAACCATGTATGGAATCGCTCGTCTATTGTGATCCTTGTAGCAGCCTCGTTTCACATAGCTTGGAACTAAACACAAAATTAAAGTTAAAAACAAACAACCCTGAACTTATTTACAGTTTAATTTAACTTTTACAAATCCTAACATTTGATAAGTTAAGTTGCTTTGACAAAAGGACAAAAGCTCTAAATGTAAGCCCCTAAATTTAGCGAGAGTATACACAGAGTAGTTATGAAAAGGATATCAAATGTTCTTCAGTAATGTATCTTACCAAAGAAGTAAGAGTAGTTATGACAAAGGATATCAAAGGTTCTTCACTCAGTTGTATCTTACGAAAGAAGTACACACAGAGCAGCTATGACAAAGGATATCAAAGGTTCTTCACGCAGCTGTGTCTTACCAAAGAAGTACACACAGAGCAGCTATGACAAAGGATATCAAAGGTTCTTCACGCAGCTGTATCTTACCAAAGAAGTACACACAGAGCAGCTATGACAAAGGATATCAAAGGTTCTTCACTCAGCGGTATTATTTTCACCAAAGAGGTACACACAGAGTAGCAATGATAAAGGATATCAAATGTTTTACATTCAGTTTGTCTTAGCAAAGAAGTATACACAGAGTAGTTATGATAAAGGTATCAAAGGCTCTTCATCCAGCGGTATCTTGCCAAAGAAGTACACACACAGAGTAGCTATGATAAAAGTTATCAAATGTTCTTCAGCCAGCGGTATCTTACCAAAGAAGTACACGTCGTTGGCCCAAGTCCCTCCCCTGCCGTTTCTACACTTTCTGGATTTTCCGTATTTGTAAAAAGTGTGTTGAGCGTTGTTAGCAGAGAAACACTGGCCATTGTACTGAACACCAAACACCCAGTAACCTTTACTCTTTGTTAATGAAGCACATCTAGATACTGCGTGCGGCTTTCCCCTGTAATTGGCAATCATATGTTCGATAGCTCTTTTACCGTTGTCTTTGAAACATCCAAACAGAACATATGGTTTGGGCTTCGGTGGATAATGTGGGAACTCTAGAAAATAAAACGGAAAACACTCTATTTACGTCCAGCATAATGAGGAAACACCTGTCTATAGAGCATGTGGCTACTTTAACTCTTTCAGTACCAGTTGAATTAACAAATTCTCCCAACTTGAGCCCCATACTTTTCATTAAACAAATTTGAGAGAATTTCACCTTAAATCTTCAGTAGTTTACTTTGCTTGATCAATTCTTATTTTCTCATTACCAATTGTCGTATTTTGTATTTGTTATGTAAGGAGAAGTTGAGCGTTGACAAATGAATGGGAGTGAAAGGGTTAGGTAGAAATGTAAGTAAATGTTCAAAGCTGAAACGTTACACGGAGTCTTATTCATACTGATTCAGTGACTAGTTAATTTGTATGTGGTACAGATCAGCCTTTAAGTATTTTTGTCTATATAAATGTTTTTTTCAGTTCTGGCTGATAAGTTTTCAGAGGTTTAGCCGGCTAACCGTAGTACTTTCTGCTCAGATTATTGAAATTAGATTGTTCTTGCCATGGCAACAATGTAATAAATGATTTCAACTATATTATTTGTATAGGTAATCATACGGTCTCGAGTTCAATTTGAAATTAATTTGAACATGCAGCAACCCATAGTTAATCACGGTCAAAGCCAAGTTAAAAACGTCACGTCACAAATAAACTTTACTTATCGTTTAAGGCATCGCAATGTTGTACCCACGACCGTGATGTGAATAAAGTAATTCTCCACAGCCGCAGTAAAAATACACTCAAAAGCACAATACTCACTAAGAAAATAAACCTCGTTTGCCCAAGTCCCTCCTCTTCCTGTGGCTCTGCATGCTCTCGAAGGACCGTATTTTTTGTATGTTACGTGCGCGTAACGTGATGTAAAACACTGGCCGTTGTACTGCACACCAAACGCTCGAAAGCCTCGCGATTTGGTCAGGAACGCACATTTTTCAACTGCAAATCTATCACCACGAAAATTGGCAACCATGTGTGGAATCGCTCGTCTATTGTGATCCTTGTAGCAGCCTCGTTTCACATAGCTTGGAACTAAACACAAAATTATAGTTAAAAACAGACAATCATGAACTTATTTACAGTTTAATTTAACTTTTACAAATCCTAACATTTGATAAGTTAACTAGTTGTTTTGACAAAAGGACAAAAGCTCTAAATGTAAGCCCCTAAAGTTATCGAGCGTATACACAGAGTAGTTATGAAAAGGATATCAAATGTTGGCTTCATTTATGTATCTTACCAAAGAAGTAAGAGTAGCTATGACAAAGGATATCAAAGGTTCTTCACGCAGCTGTGTCTTACCAAAAAAGTACACACAGAGCAGCTATGACAAAGGATATCAAGGTTTCTTCATGCAGCTGTATCTTACCAAAGAAGTACACACAGAGCAGCTATGATAAAGGATATCAAAGGTTCTTCACTCAGCGGTATTATTTTCACCAAAGAAGTACACACAGAGTAGCTATGATAAAGGATATCAAAGGTTCTTCACTCAGCGGTATTATTTTTACCAAAGAATTAAGATTAGCTATAACAAAGGATATCAAATGTTCTTTAGTCAGCGGTATCTTACCAATGAAGTACACGTCGTTCGCCCAAGTCCCTCCCCTGCCGTTTCTACACTTTCTGGATTTTCCGTATTTGTAAAAAGTGCGTTGAGCGTTGTTTGCAGAGAAACACTGGCCATTGTACTGAACACCAAACGTCCAGTAACCTTTACTTTTTGTTAATGAAGCACATCTAGATACTGCGTGGTACTTTCCCCTGTAATTGGCAATCATATGTTCGATAGCTCTTTTAGGTCTGTCTTTGAAACATCCAAACCAGACATAACGAAGATTCAAATACTTTGATTGAAACCATCTGATAACTGGAAATTGAAATGGAGAACAATTTTTTTAAGTCTAATGACGAAACGTTTTAAAGATAACGTGTAATTAGCTTTTTCACTACTAATTTGTTCTGTAGATATTTAACAATTATTCCAAGAGCGCGCGTTGGATATGAGATGGTAAATAGCCAACGTGGAGCGTAGCGCCGAGTTGGCTATAATTATCTCATATCCAACAAGCGCGACTGGAATAATTGTGTATTAAATTTCATGAGTTTTCCGAACTTTTCGATACTTGAAAACAGCAAAAAAAAACTTTTAATATATTGAGAAACAAGACTTTTTGTTAGTTTCCATATATGGTCATTCGGTATACGAGCTGATAACCGAGATTGAGTGAACCAATCAGAAAGCTAGAAACGCAATATTCGAGATTGAAAATTTAATAAAACCCGTTATTGTTCAGACTATAAATTCCATTACTCATTTCAAAATAAGCTACACCGAACTAAGATTTTTTTCTTGATTCTAAGAAACTGAACTGAAAATAGATTCACTATAATTTGAAAACTTGATTCAGATTATTATGTCTTGAAATTCAAAGCTATTTTTTAAAACAATTCCGAAATTCATTTAAAAATTTATTACAGGAATGTTTAGATTTCGTTTTTTTATATACTTTAGTGTAAACTTTCATGATAACTTCATATACGATTTCATGAACTCTTTTTACAGAGCTTCAAAACTTAATTACTTCAGTTCAAAAGATTCCGTATTTTTCAATACATTTTACTGTAAATAAATTTAAATCATTCAAATCTTGTAAACATTAGTTCCTCACTGAAACTCCGATTAACTTAACGTAGGATTAAGTGTGAACTCCAAAACTTAGTCCAGCCCAAAGCAACTGAACCACAGAAGGAGCGACACGGAAACATGGATTAAAAAGTAAACCCTCAATAATTTTCGGATTTTGAACTGAATCATACTTGTTCCTGAATAATCGCCTTAATATAGAAAAATATAATTGAAAGAGTTATTAAAGTTCTGATGTTTTCATACATATATGTTGTAGTTAATGTTTCTCTCAGTTAATCAGTTTTTCTAACTAGATTGTATTTGTATCAACTGTCTGAATTAAAAATTATTGTTTTATTTTTTTTCTTCTATCCCCTTTTTATTCTCATCCTATACCTTATTCCTACCCCACCTCACTTCACTATGTTTCACTTCCCCCCATATAATCCCACTCTAACCTTTTTTCTTTTTCTTTTTTTGGTACTCACGCGGATTTGAACTATCAACCTCTGGATCTCTAGTCCTCTTCCTTATTCACCTGACCACACAAGCTATCGTTGCAATCCACCCTATAATTCTCAACCTTATATATAACTTATACTTATAGGTCCCAGTCTCACCACAACAATGACTATTACTTAATCATTAAAAGTAAACTAGTTGAGAAAAAGTTAACTAGTTAGAAACAAAATTTAACTGAAATAAAATTTTTTAACTGCAACATATATGTTACCGACACAGTAAATAAATTTTCATGAAAATTTCAGTTATGACGATGCGCTTGAAGTAGAGTAACATATCTTTCAGCTCTAAGCTGATTTTTGAGGATTATAAATAGACGTCAGTTTTCATACGAAATTGAAATTTTATTGCAAATAAATGAAACATAATAAATGTAATAAAAATATAATAATCTTTAAAACGAGAAGATACTTTGTTTCTAAACAATTCACCTACTGTTTTTGGTAAAATTTCAATATTCGAGCGGACTTAATTGATGGTGTGAATGGGTTGAAGTAATTACTTTTAGAATGATCTAAAACTTTAGCTGATTACTGAGAAGATATTTAACTAATTACTTAGAATAAATACTTCAGCGATTACTGAGAATCGCCTTAGTTTAATTATAATCTTCCCTCATAATATATAGAATGAATTATTTGTAAACGACTAAGTTTGCCCTACTTCGGCAGTTTCGGAATATCCTGCTTTAAATATAAATAAACTTTAGCATTTATGTAGCGCCTTTTCCATGTGTACACGATCAAAGGCGCTTTACAACGATTAATACAAGGTTTGACAGTTAAGAGTCTTAGATAGTCCGCTAGAGCGGTTCACATATAATATCATCAAGAAACGTCCTCAGAAGAACAGACAGACCACAACACCGGGATCACTACCCTACTCTTTTCGACAAGTGCGTGGTTTTTTTAACTCCCCCGATAGAGAGTAGAGAGACTGGACCTACGGTTTAACGTCCTTATCCGAGAAGATGCGAAGCTCTAACCGTTTGCAGATGTTAGAACAAAGGCAGCACCTTCTCCTCAGTTAATTAAAGACCCTGAGTGAGGGTCCGACCGGGAATCGAACCCCGGCCACAGAAGACTGGAGCCTTACCAACTAGGCTAACCAGGCGGTGGTTAAATATTTATAAAAAGTTTTTATAAAACTTATTTGAAGACTGCTCTTGACTAAATGCAAGAGTAGTTACAACAATACATTATATAGTTGTATTCCAGTTAGACCTTAATCATTAATGGGGAGCTTTTTGAAAAGAAAAAAGATTATAGAAACAAGAACTGAGAATCGTCCAAAAAAAATAGCTGATTACTGAGATCTGGTGACCCAAATTATTACCCTCTTAACTATGCTAACGGGTTATACTTCAAAATCTAACTTATTTTCATATAACTAATCTTTAAGTTTTTAAAAATATAAAATTATACACAACAAAACACTGAAAATAAAGCTTAAAACCTTTAAGTTTTCACTGAAGTATCGGGATAGTATTAATTTTTTTAGTAGTTTTGAACTCTTCCTAGTCATGACTTACGTGAGCGCTGTTCCACCTCGGAGGCGAATGGACCTAAAGAAAACACGTAGAATTAAACATACTCATCAAACAACAATCAAAAACCTTCATGATATGTGGAATTTTAGTGAGTTTTTCAAAACTAAAACAAACAAAAAACTTTCAGTTAATTTTTAGTATTGTTGCTTATTCCTGTAGCACATAAACGATTCAAAAAGCTTACCAAGATGCTTATTTAGATTGGAAAAAATTTTACCAACGCTTACCCAAGGGCCACGCATCGTTTTTGAAGGTGGAGATCGAGGCAATTAGTGTTACTGTCAGTGTCTCCCGCCCCGGGCAGTGAAAGTTTTCGTTTTTAGTAATTTAGAATGCTGAAAAATGCTCATTTAAAGTTTTTGTATAATTCTTTAGATAATTTATTTTTCCCCAATATGAGAAACAGACTACGAAACTGTAGGAACATAAAGAAAAGAATTGTTTAATTCCCAAAAGAATGTCAAACTATTATCCGTCGGCTAGAAGAAGTCTGTTACTCACTAGACTTTATTTGTTTTTGATGTGAAAAATTCATACACTGTGTTATGTACGATTCTCCTGAGCGCATGTTAAAAGAATTTGAATCAAAATGTTTTGTCATTGAGTTGGAAAAGGAGATAACTCATGTAACAAAACGTAACAATCGAAATTATCGCTGTATAACGTCAAGAACTTTCACTCTCACCAATAAACTTGTACCAATTCGCTCTTCCGATTCAGATGCCATGGTTTTGAATTTATATAGTAAGTTCAATGTTTACAACGTACTATTTAGCCACTTTACGTTCAAGATATAATTAGATTTAGATCTCTTCCCCACAACTTCGTGCTCTGGGGTCGCAAAAAATGTTTAGACAACAACACGTCACAAAACAGCTAGTGTCAGTCCATTCCTTCCGTTCAACCGCGAGTTCATTTCAAAGACGTTTAATACATCGGCTTTCTTCGTAAACTTTTTTCTCCATTTAACGTTTGAGAAAGAAAATAGGTATAAATATTCTTTAAAATATTTTGTCTAATATTTCGTCGCTATGAAATTGTTGAAAAAATTGCATTATAGATTTGGGTTTATTTGACCTTTAAAATAAATTTTTAAACTGTATTCATACTATATTACCTTAAACGTAACTAAAAAAAACTGAAAAAATAAACAGCTGATCATGATACATATGGAAAGCACAAATTGATCTGAATTAGCAGCCCGGAAATGACTGCATTAGATATCACATCAGCTAATTAAAAACTATCCGGTTTAAGATGTGCACCCAAATTCGTTCATTCTATCCGCGGATTTTTCAAAAAAATCTACCAAGGAGAACAATTTCAAAAAGATGCGATTTCGGTGAGCGGAATAACGGCCATTTCCCTTTGAAAAAAGTCGGATTTACGAATTCGTGTGGCGGGGCGATACTTTGTCAACCCCGACACAAGCATCATATTGAAATTCGCTTTTGTTGTCGATCTTTCCTTCAAGAAAGTTAATGGTGCATGATTGGGATAAGTGACACTAAAACTGTTGCAAAACAATGAAAACACTCGTATGCTTTCACCGCAATTTCCTTTCCGTCTTCTACAAGAAAAACACGGAATTTTTTCAGTGTGCGGTCGTGTAATTGAGTACTTTGAGTCTTTGAGTCCGCTTCTGATCTCAGATGTCGTTTGAGTTATGCAGGTGAAAATCTTTATAAATTATATAAACAACTTGTGCATGTAATTTGTCAGCTGTAGTGAACGAAAGTCAGATTACACATTTCTTTTTATTACGAACCAGTAAAATTTTGCTTAGGGTCAATGAGTGAGTACAATGTTTTTTTTTGTACGGAGAGAACAAACTTGGCAGCTGCTGATTTTGCAATCCTTTCAGAGGAATTGTATGAACTTTAGGCTCTTTTTGATTAATTAGAAGATATTCTTTGAATATTCTCAAGTCATAAAGTTAATTTTTCCTTGCATTTTCATTCTCCTGTTGTTCGCTGAAAGATCTGATGTATGCGTCTGTGACTTTTACGAACTCGCCATTTTGAAAGATTTGGGCTTTCACAACGCGCGCCGAAATGAGCGGGAACACGACTGATCAATAACGTCAGCAATATCTTCACTAGCTTGTGAGGATATGGAATATATTTCACTTGTAAAAAATTTGCGAGTAGCATATTTTATAGTAAAGCACTTAACATATCTATGTAAAAAATGGTAACAACATAATGATGCTGTGTAAAGTTAATATTCAGAGCCTACACGGAGAGCTGGTAGCATATCATAATACATATATACTGCATGTACGTACTGTGTTCACTCCGACGAAGGGCTCCAGTCCGAAACGTCAGTTCCATCTCCACTACGGTGTAAAACTTATTTATTTTTTAAAAAAGAACTGTTTCTGTGGAAACATCGACACAGCTTGCCATTTATGACATTAATCAGGCGCCTAGTTACCTGTAAGCTAGGTAAACCCGGGCTTACCTCTTTTTTTGAAACATTATCATTTTTCTTCATCTAATTTTGGAAAATGAAGATACAGGACAGACGAAAATGGTCGAAAAATTATTGGGTCGGCTAAACTCTCGTCAATTTGTGAATTTGGGCTTACCAGAAAAAACTGGCTGGCTACGCGTCTGTTAATTCTGTTGTAAAAGTATAACTTAACATATAAAAACCATATTCCATGTTGTCCATGCGGCCCATCAATCGTCAACTACTTATGCAACACTTTTATCGAAAAAATATAAATCTGATATCTTACCTTCTAATGTAGACAACAGACACAGAAGAATGAGAAAATGAAAGTATAAAAGCTTCATTTCAAAACTTATCTCAACTTGTGTTTGACTTGGATGCGTCAACCGTGAGATGTTACGGTCAACTAAACTAGGCGAGGTTAATATATCAATTTTATCAAGTGAAACGTTATGTTTATTCTGAACACCCTCTAACCACCCCACGCCCCCACCCCACCCCCACCCCTCACAAGGGGCGTCACAATTATCAATAAGATTTTCATGCCTCATGAGTACACACTTCAAAACTAATTCAGTTTATTGGTTAGCTACAGAATATATAATATATGTGGGTGTACAACCTTTTTGTAAAATTTTGCTCCGGTTCAAAGTTCTTACTTTGTCAGTAATATAAGGCCCAAAATGATCTTATTACATAGATATGGGTGTTTTACTGTAAATTATTACATAGATATGGGTGTTTTACTGTAAATTATTACATAGATATGGGTGTTTTACTGTAAATTATTACATAGAT
>JAOTRI020143177.1:0-20960 GCA_028564885.2 Zoanthus sanctaehelenae
GATTTATTATCCAATTTTTTTTCGAGAAAAAATAAAAACAAAATTCTGCGACACGCGCGGTAAAACAAGTTTTCTAGAGTACGAATATTGCTCGAAATGTGAAATATGGCTGGATATTTGTACTCGCCCTAGACCCTCTCATGGTGGTATTTGTACGGTTATTCGTGCAGTTGGATAATAAACTATTATACTATAATATAATTATAGTATATTTATACGGCATTACCGATATGGGATATGGTCTTCCCAAGCTGTCCGGCTCGAGTGTTGCTCCTCAAATCTGTTTTCAGTGTTCACTCCAGGATCAGTTTGGGAATTGAAATTACTGATTGTCACTCGTTTTAATTTTATCAGTAAATAATATCCGATAATACTTTAATTGATCTATCATACATGTAGTTGTTGTTATATTGTTGATATAATTTTAAATACTTTAAGGCTGTGATTCAACTGACACTACTACTTTCCTCCATTTGAATATTAATGTCTTTATTGATTGTGTGTCGCCAAATGATCAACTTCACGTTAATCTCATGAAATTGATATAAACATCCTCATTACAAGTGATCTAATGAATTCAAACTGATCTTACTGAGTCTGGATAAATATAAATATTTATGCATCTATAAAAAAGTGTTTCAATTATATTGCGTTATTGTGAAAAAATGATTGGAAATGTCTGCTCAACTGTTTTTTAGTATTTCTATTTTCTTGCATTTTTTTTACTTATTTATGTTATCCATTATGTATTTTTTTCCAGTGAATTCATCTATTTATTATGTATCGTAGAAAACAATGATTATTTTCACCAGCCATTTCACATTACGGTGGAGGCATCAGATTATAACTAAGATGTATACTGACTAAACCGATGGCATGTCCATATATGGGTTGTAAAACATATTTTAAAATTAATGTAATATAAGTAAATGCTGCAAAATATCAATCGCGAATCTAGACTATTAAAAAGAATATGTAGTTTGACGTGAGCTTTAGGATTTGAGTACTGTGTTATTAAGTTAGGCTTAGTTCAATTGTTTCTCCCTAAAACGAGGGTGCAATTAGAAGGTGCATTTAGAAATTGTTTTAGGAAATTTTAGATTACTTGGTTAAACCATAACATACCGAAATAAATTACTTTGTGAAAACTGTTTACAGTCGTCTTTTTTTTTTGTTGCATTCTAATTAAATATCTAAAATTTAGAATATTTAACTATTCATAGCCGATGACCTAGCTAGGCAAGACGTTTCTGCTCCCATACAAAGTTTATTTATTTTAAAAAAACTCTCAAAAGCTAGAATAATGTTGACAAAATATTTATTTTCTCAAATGTTCCTGATAGTGAAACTTTTTTGTTCTAAGATGTCGGTTTTATTGCCAAGTGCAGGTGAAATCATAACGGTCGGCCATTGGACGTTATGAAGTGCTGTCACCTTATAAGATGGGTGAACGTGAGGTAAGCGAGAGAATCTTGTTATCACAAGTGTAGCTTAGAATAACTAATACGTTTCTCAGTCTATCGAAATTAACATAATTACTTACTGTATAATAAACCATCTCAGCCAGGCTTACGTGTATTGTGGTTAACCAACCTCGAGGTAGAGGAGTAGATATACATTCATACATAACGTACATGCATACTTCGTGTTGTTGAGAATATAATACGTCATACCAACTGGTTATGGACGGGGTTGTTACGTTACACAAATTGACGCCTCGTAAAAATCAAGCATGTAGTTACTTTGATAAATATCAATATTTTCATTGTTTAAGCAGCAGCGGTTTGAAAAATATTCACTAATTAATAGAGCAGTCAAGTACTCTGATAGCACCGGTACCAGTTTCGTGTGGACTTGAACCAACCAACGAATAAGAGCATCATCCATTCGCTTCGTATCCGTTTAAACAATTGCTAAAGATGTAAGTTTAAATTTTAAGGACTAAAGGAAAGCCTGTAGTGCATTCAGGTTTAGTGGTTTCAGAATGAATAAAAGACTTAAGAAGTTATTCGATGGATTTTGATGACTTTTCATGCCGAGGCATTAAAAGAATGCTACCGGGATGGCATTGCTGGGGCTAGAGCAAAAAAATGGTTTAGTTTTATTTTTCTTTTTTTAAAAAAGTTATGACTGGAATGATTGGACTGACGTGTAATCGTGTTTCTTTCTAACTGAACCGCTACAGTCACCGGAACTTGTTATGGCGAAGAGAAAGCGAACAAAGGAAAGAGAAAAGTTCCGAATGCTTTAAGCAAATGATTAATATTTATTTTTGTTCTACATTCTGCCTACGGGAGAAGCACAATGCTAAACATAGTAAATGGTGGGATATTAGTTGCTCAAAAGCCCAATTTAAACAAATCTTTATCTTAATATACATTAAATTACAGACAAACCCAAAGATTTAGAGACGTGAAAAAAGTTACCTTCACTCTTCAGTCGGGTTGTACGTGTCCCTTCCTTAGGCTCAGTAAAACAGTGAACTCAAACATTTTTACAAGTTCCTCGAGCTCACTTTTAATGTAGGGTAAATAATTTTATAATTTCTCTATCAGCCCCCGATATTGAAAACAAATAATATAAATTGTTTAATTCTTGTTGTAAAAATTTTAGTAAAATCAAAAGTTTTTGAAGGTTAGCAGTTCAGTATAGAAATATTTGACTTAAGGCAGTTACTTACTGAAGGTAACGCGCACGCATTGTTTTATATCAGTGAATTGAAGTTCTAATAGGGATGTAATGTACTGATATAAGTTTATATTTTTTGGGAAGAGAGTGACCTTGATTCGGCAGCAAAAAGAGTTTTCATGAGACCTGCCGTCTCTTGAGGCAACCGTCATCAACTTCCAAGTATTGGCACTGAACGTCACAAGTGTTGGTCTATATTGCATTTGTGAACTCCTAGCTTTCACAGTGAAGCACGGCGATTGTTCTATGTATTGTGTTTTCAAGTGGATTAAGAGACCAAGCTCTTGATATTCACTCATTTTTGAGGTTGCCGCTTTGGACTCACATCACGGCATTGAGTGGATAGTGCCCAAGAGCTAATGAGAGCTAACTTGATCGTCTTGGGGTTTTTTCCTGTCTTTCTTTGCTTCCAAAAGCGAAAGTAAACTGGTCTTTTACATGGTTCTAACTTTTCCAGGTCTTATATGTTACAACAGCAAACCGGAAACCGCGTGATCAACAGTTGAGCAACTTGTCCATTAGAAGTGCGTAAAAACACCGCTCATGCATGCATTCATTTTCAAACACTTAAGATTTAAGTACATTAAAGGGTTTTCCTTACGACAAGCAGTTGTCGTCATAAATTCCAAGCCTTTCTATCATTGTTTTAGCCACAAATATGTTTCTATTCGGCTACTGTTATGCCGTGGAAGGAAGGTTACTCGTGGCATACTAACTTTTTTAAAATTTATCTAAAGATCACCTCGTCTAGGTTAACTGCCTACAATACAGCAGTATTGTTGCTTTGTTCTAAGAAATGGTATCAACGTTTAATCTATAAGCACCTCCTGAACTGACCAAGTGAATGCCATGCAAACTGCACTGATGTGGTACTTACACCGCAGCACATAATATCAATCAAACCGCTTGTCTAGTACGTACATTTACAAGATAATAAATGGCACATTTGAGTAGAACAGCAATATTTTTGGTCTCTTGAGAAGTATTTCATGGTCACTTTTCACGGTTTGAGCCCTTGAATAGCTTTCAAAATTGAAAATTTACCTCATTAACAGATTAGAGTCACTCGGTTTTAGTAAGTTTCAGTAGTCTCTTCCTTTTTGTTGGTAATGTAATCCAGAGTTTTAATTTCCTGCCCAAGAGTTACAACCATTTTTTTTAAAAACACTTAGGAAAAGCATTTGCTGATTGAGTGATATATTTATTTGATGGCTACGATAAAATTGTTTTAAAAATTCAATGATGTACATTGACAAAAAAATACAAATTACAAACAACCTAATTTAAGAGACTCTGGCTTGGTTATCTTCCAATTTAGGTGGATGTATGGACTAATAATTTTAGTTAGCGAAAATACTAAACAATTTTAACTTGGTCAGTTAACTGAAATTAATATCGACCGAGTACAATGCTATTAAATGATTTTTTTTCTATACCGAGACTAGTTGTAATTTATAAACAAGCTGTTAACTTGAAAAGAGGTAACTACAGTCTAAATACCTTATTTATCGCGATATCATTTTATGGCGAAACTAACTTTTCAATTGTGACGCGCAGTATTTTAGGGCTAAAAAGAATTGCCAATACGAGCGAACTGTCAGTGGCGATTTTTTGGCCGGTTTGCAGCCATTTTCTGTTATGGTAAGAATTGAACATTTCGTCGGAATTGTTGTCTTGTTTTATCCAAAAGTTTATAAGCTATTAAAATGATATTTGACAAGTAATCTTATGACCGTCACTGATAAGCTTTGTAAATTAGAAAGGTTACTAATTGCAAATATATTATATATACAAATACTACTACTAAATTACTCAATATTCAGTACGTGTACATACTGCCTTGCTTTTAATGAATGGAAGTCAAGTGAGCAAAACATGTGTCGTTTACCCTCCGATACTAACTCAGTGGCGTTGTAAATAAGCCAAAGAAAACATGTTTTGCAATGATTATGACTTTTTTCTTTCGACTATGAAAGTACAACTCGCGCAGCATGCCATCGACTTTCTGTTTAATTATCCTATTACAGATAATAACAGAACTCAGTCTGGAAATGTAGCTTCGGATAAACCCCCTAATTATAATATATACACTCTAAGAACAAGCTATATTGCCTGCATCAGTCACCAACAGACAAAATCGTTCTGAAATGTTTGTCTTTATAGTCTTTTTTTTGTTTTGGAGAACAATTGTTTTAACCAAACTTCCTGATAACCAATTATGACAAATTTTAGTCCATTCAACATATTTTTACTATATGGCTTGCGAACTATTTTACATTCTGTAAAAGATCTGTTTACACTTAAACAAGAACAATATATAGCAAGCTATATTGATCATCTATGCTCCCATTAATGCTAAGCTGTTTTGTTAGCTATCAGCAAAACAAACCTTGGCATTGTGCTAAGCTCTTTGTTTTGCAGATTTGAGTAACAACCATTAGAAGGCATTGTTTAATTTTGTATTGCTATCGATCCGTAACTATCTTTGAGTCACCTATAGCCATTAGCCTGTTAATAAAGACAGAGCTTTCAATAGAAAAACATTTAACAAGCCAAATGGTTTACAGATAATAACCCCCGAAAATAGACTCTTAATCGTCTTCAAAAGTGTGTTTGCACGTATTTTAAACTGTACGGGAAATCTCGACTCTGGTGTATCTTGTCAAAAGATAACTGAAACTAGTTAACTAAATTTTTATGTTTGAATAAATAACTTTTGGCTCGTTTTCCCTAAAGATTAGTTTGTAATCGTGTTAGCAGTGAAAAACCATTTTCCTTCTAAGCCATATCATTTATGTAACAGAGCTTGAAATGTCATATTATAGTAAAATCCATGCAGGTTGAAAATCTCACGATGTTTGAGCTTATTTGTGTATCTAATAACATGCAAATTTCGCATATAGTTAAGAGCCATTAAAACAATTAGCTCATTAATTCTGACATGCGGAGCCAATTCACGGCCTCATCATGATTAGAAATCTTTACACATTTTGTTTGAAATAGACTAGTTTTATAGACAATCAATAATTTTCGTGCAATTTTCTCAACGGGCAATTATTATTGCCTAAATACAGGAAATGATACTTTTCAACTATATCACGCCAGCATGCGCAAACAAACTTTTGCTTTTTAAAACTTTACTAAGAAAAAGTGAGTCTTTAACATGGTAGGTTTCTACACAGAGCATTGAGAGTAATGACTGAAAACAAAATGGCAAACATTTATGACGCATAAGCACCTTTAATAACTATAAATGTTTTTTAAAACCATTGAAGTCAATCTTGATCCTCCCATGTTTCTTGAGGCCATCATTATCAGCAAAATAATCTACATATAGCAACGTGCACGCTTTCATTCTAACCATGTGCTGCAGTAGATGACTTCGCACCTACTAACCAAGGTAAAAATGGTTTTATTGCTAAAATAAAACAATTTATGAACTCAAACACTCCATGAAGCGTCTCGACATACTTTAAATTTTTAATGATTTGAAATGAAAAATAGAAGAGACTGTGAGCGCCCCTCCCCCCCGGAGATGAAGTTGACAGCAGACACTCCTTCTTCAACAAAGACGGTCATTAAGAAAGTTTTGATCAAAACTTGTCAGATGAGGTTAAACAGGTAGACTGTGTATAATTAATTGCACGAACTTTTAAAAAAACACACGGACGAACTCTGCAAGTTGTTTTGAATCACACAATTTATAATCGTAGTTCAAATTTGATTTTCAGTTCTTTTTAATCCACGGCCGGCTTATTTCTTTGCTGCAGAAGTTGGTGCACAATTAAAAAACCTGTTAGAATCAGGTGAATCTTTATTGTTAAAGACTATAATAATATCATTCCGTTATGTCATTGTTCGTCATTTTTGCCACAGGCCGAAGCAGACAAGAACTGTCAATCATTCCTAATGTTTAGACATGTAAAGAGTTTGCTGCGTACGCAAGATCAACGGAGTTTTTTCAACGTCATATCTAAGTAGTTTAAGAATTCTTATGACGCGTGCAAAGTTATATTGGAATCAACTTAAAAGACCTCTTGACAGAAATACGTGACTAAAGTCCATTTAAAAACGATAGACCATAAAATTTAGGAAACCCGATAGTCAAATTGATCAATTTTTAATTGAAAAAACTGAAATACAACAAAAAAATTTAGGTTAATGAACTATCTCATACAAAATCCATTCTCTACAAATTTTTTTTATACAAGGCGAAAAGAACTCCATGAATACGATTTGTTCACAGCGACAAAATTTGAGATTCCTTAAATTCTAAGGATTCGTTGTTAGCCAATTCACGTATCTTGGTAATTATAGTGCGAACCAACATCTGTATTCCATTCAACTAGAAAATTGTTAATGCCAGGCTGGTGTACTGTCAAGCAATTGTCAGACTCAGATTAATGAGAAATGAAACAATCCCATATTAGCGATCTTGCAACTTAATCTCTCCGTAAATAAAGCAAAAGCTTTCAAGACAAAACCTAAATAAAGCTTAGAAAAGTACATTTTCTCAACCACAATATTATGAATTCATCTAAAACAAATCTTTTCAAGATTTTCAAAATTGCTCGTTTGAAACTAATACTCTACTTTTATAATTATTTAAAGTTAAAACTCTCTATGTATATCAGGCAGTTCCCTAGAGAAAAATTTAAACTCTTCAATATAATCTTGAAGAGAAAAGGCTAAATGTCATAACATTTTGCTAGTTAAAATAAATGAATTTATCAAAAATACTTATAGATATTTGCTTTTACTTGTGAGTAAGGAAGTGTAAAACTGAACTGTGTAATAAATGTGAAAGCTAAACTCTAATCCACAGAAATAATGGTAATGAATATATCAAATGCACGCTAAATGCTCAAAAATAGCACTCCAAATAATTTTATAAATAAGGTATTTATTGTATGATTTAAATTCATACATTTTATTTACATATGTTTCGATACAAGAAAATGTACACAGAATTTGTTACCCAACGACTTCTTAGATTCTCTGTAGCTATAATAAATAGATATCTACCTAGTTTTGCGGATTGTAAAACTTTCTATGCAACACTAAAACAGAAAAGCTAACTCTTTTATCACTTACATATACAGTTAAACATACTGCTGTTAAGTTCTATATGTTTTCAGTTTATCTAATCTGGGTTTCTTTTCCCATCGGTGTTTCTGTTAGTATGAAGTGAGATTGCTGGAATAAAACTCTGTAGTTATTCATTCTATCAAACAAGCAGGTAAATCTTTCTATCAGAAGTTGTCTGCACAGAAAAGATTACAACACACAAACAATAATTTGTGCCTACGGCTCGGTGTTTATCAATTATATTTATCTATAGTGGTCACAACAAAGAATAGAAAAAAGAACTTCTTTTTTGGGAAATTTTGGCTCCAGTGTGTCTGTTCTTAAATCAGTATTATCTTAAACCTCCAACCCATCATTTTATTCCTATTGAAATAAATTTATGAACAATTTAAAACACATTGGCACCATTACGCTGAACTGTTGAGCCATTGGATCTAACTCCTTGTTTTCAAATGCAAAACTATGGCCTACGTACAGCCGGAGTATCGGACCGTTTTCTGAAATATAGATTATCTACGTTTAGAACAATACCTCTTTCAATACAGTCTGGAATATCAATCAACAGGAAATAACAGAGTGAAATAGTTAAGAATCACTAAGCGTTAATATTTTGATGTTAACCGTTTTACGTTGTCATCAAAACTCTTTTACAAGACAAATTATAGTTTTACACATTTTGACCCGATCGAAAGCCGTATCATAAGTACACTTTAGAGGCCTCTAGTCAGGGATTGTGAACTAAAATCCTTTGAAAGATATCTTTTTATTTAGAAATGAACTTAAAATTTTGAACAAAGATATTATAAACAATTAACTGTATTTACTACTACCATAAATACTCAATGATCTGGTCGTTCTGTATATAAGGAGGGATTTAAGTAATTGCCTGAACAAGACAAAAACTTCCGAAACTAACTACTTTATGGTTCAATAATTGTATTCTTAACAAAAGAGCTCTAACGATGGAGCTGTATAACTTTTCGCAGTTCAATTTTCAAGCTTTGAGTTGTTTTATTTTAAAATGACAATATCGTAAATTAAGTTTCCTTACAAATAAATATAATCTTTCTTGAAGCTTTTCCCACGTTTGATAAACGGTTTTAGTTGATAAAATGCTGTTAATAAGTCTTTTCTTGCAAACGTCTTTAGCCCTATGTTGGTAGTTCATGGCATTACGTGCTTAACACCACTTAGAAGATAGCACTTTTGTATATCCAGAATGACTCGTAATATAGTGGTAAATGCATTTGATACTCTACTGTACACTACATCAGTCTCTTCCTGGCTTGCAAGCTAAGAGATAAAGTATTTACACAGTTTTTAGAAACACAAATTGTTTTGGCGGCGTTCCTAGCAATTTCCAATCAATTGTTCTATTTACAAAGTTAAGAAGATAAAACTGACATTGTCTTTAGCTTTCTGATAACTTAGTGTAGTATTTGAGGATGCGTAAGAGCCTCCGTTTGGTAACTTTTTACTCCTATACACCAAGGATCAACGTTTGGCAGTTTTGAGTTCGAAATAGAAGGAATATCAATATCTTTACTCGCCAATGAAGAAGTTGTGTTTTGATCAGACCATGAATCAGAACCTGTCCCTGGTGTATTTGTCTCATCTGTCGAATTGTCAGTGTCTTCTTTGCTTTTGAGGTCCTTCTTCTCTTTCGATCTCCGATTTTGAAACCAAATTTTCACCTGTGTTTGCGTCAAGCCAAGGTAGTTGGCCAGCTCCGCTCGCTCAGGAAGCGCTAGATACTTGGTCTGTTGAAATCTCTTGTTCAGCTCGCGAAGCTGGAAACTGTTGTATATGGTGCGTGGTTTTCGTATCTTTTTGCCTTTGCCGTTAAGACGTGGTTCATCTAAAGAGCTTTTGTCTGCAAAGAGAATAGAGTTTGAAAAGTGATGATTAGTAATTTGTTATGTAAACATAGATCGTTTGCCTCTTTAACAAGGCAGATAATCTAAAACGAAAAGTAGAAATGCCGCTCGCTTTACACTATCAAACGTTTAAACATTGCAAAACCGCACATTTACCTAATAATTCAAACATAATTAGCTGAATTCATGAGGGTTGCTGCAAATTGTAGCAGAAACGAGTTTTAATAATTTCATCATATTTAAGAATAAAAAACCTATAAAGAGAGTTATAAATCCAAGTAGATTAAATGATAATTTATTGTTTCTATATCAATAAATAAGTTTTGGACGGCTACAGAGACGTTAGTTGCTGTTTGGAAACTTATGTGTGTCTCACCTTCGAGCGTTTCGTGTCCGCTAGGATAAGATTGAAGCGGCGGCGATAAATAAGGATGATGAGATAGAGGGTGGTTTATCATTGGCATTGCTGGAAAAGTGTTTCTAGTGTTACAGGAGCTGAGGCCGTAGTCAGGTGTAGATGGGCCATGAATGTACCTCATCGCGTAAGGATTATAGTTCACATTATAGTTGTGTGAGACGGGGTTATAGTTATGATGCGACACTGGTATTGATGGAGCACTCGGTAGTTCCATGAATGCAGACTTGAAACTCACTTGATCAGCTCCGAAGTTCAGATCCTGTTGGAAGTTAACACTCATGTGTGAAGGCAATTTAAAACAGCAATTATAAAGACTTGGGCCTTTGAGAAGCTAACAGCAAGTGGCGGTAATCTGAAATGAGCCTTCCCCAGCTGAATTGCCCTTATCAACAATCACACTAGGAGCGCGTGTGACTCTGAATATTTATATGTGCAAATGCGTCGTCAAAGAAAAGAATATGCAAATCTAATTGGTCCTTTTAATAATAACTGGCTAATTACATTGTGTTTTAGTTTCTATTGATCTATACATACAACAATGCATTTGACTTGCTCAATGCACTGATCATGGCTGTATAATTTTATCATTGTTTTTTGAGCCAGTATGTAAGATTAAACGAAAAACATACTCAGTACTCGGACTTGCCTTGAATGTTTTGCTCAAATTTCTCCGCTTTGCCCACGCGTGAGGTAGGAAGTGACACGCGTTTGTGACGTTACGTTAGGCTTCCAGAAATAAACGGAATATCAAGATGAACGCTCAACTGATCTTTGGGCGATTAACACATGTCGTTTAATTGGGGCTAAGTGCCGTTTTCATTCTTTTCTTTAGAAAATGTCTTTTCTGTTATACGTAACAACCTTGCAAAATTAAAATCTTTTGCTAATTACTATAGATAAATGATAGATTTAAACTCAAACTTTTCTAAAGAAGAAATTGAGCTGTGTTGCAAAACAAAATTGACAGTTTGGTATTTTCTTCACTGCACCAAATCTAATGACTCTGAGTTCGGAAAAGTCAAAGGGGAGTTTAAATAGACCTATATTGAAATAGCCAAACAAAGTGATCATAGCTCGCTGTGAATTGATGATAATAAAAAGTGATTAAAGAAGAACAGTTAAAACAAGCAATTAATAGTTCTTCTATTTTAAAACATATATCATTTGTATTTCTTTTTTGTTCTCTAAAGACACTGACCTCTTTCTGCATTGTTGCTGAAAAGGAGTTTCGAATTTAGAGAAAAACTAATTGAAAAAATTCTATTCACAGTAGCTGCTGTTGCCACACATATGAACCTGCATCAAATAAGTTCACTTAATAAACCCGTCAAAATGCTAGAAAGTAGCTCTATTAAAGCAATTTTGAGATTTGTACCAACATTTTGCAGTCTGAATATATTTTCTCATATGGAAAAATTGGTAACAGACGATAACAGACTTTTTTTAAAAACTAAACCATTTCCATCTGCTATCTTTTTCGTATAACTACAGTCATAGAATTGTGTTACTGACACAAACTCCCCGATGTGAAAATAGTGTAACAGTTTTCTAGTTTTGACGCCGTAGCAACTGTTGAGTGAATTCCACTCCAATTTGTACGTTTTGCAGTGTTTAAAGAAAAAAAAACTATTTTCCATCCGAAAACAATTAACTGTTATCAATTGAGACCTTTAAAATTAACTTTAAACTTCTCTTTAAAAATTCTGTTAAGTTTTGAAAAATTTGTAAAATTTTTACGGGTAAACTTTTTAAAACTCTCCTTTGAAAATGTGTGGTTTGCGAAAAAAGTAGAAAAGTCGTTTTTCCTCGAGAGCAAACCCCTTTGAACAATTAACAGAACAAATTTTTGTCAAGCGTAAATAAATAAGATATAGAACTTCTTTGCACTTGCAGTTTTCAATTTCCTATCTCATTAAAACAAGTTATGTAATTATAATGAAACTATACCCAAACCGAAATGTAGCACAACCACCTGGCCACAGCTGCTCGGTGTTCCAGCCATCACGATTACAAATCTGAAGAAAGGATTGTTGGTATAAATTTCCAATGTATTTATTTGCTATGTATTCTACTAATACTTGCAATATGGTAAGATCAAGTAAATAACACAAAGACCTAATGCATGTTCATTTTTTTTTAATTCAGTTTGACTAAAGTTAACTTTTGTTTTGTCTGTAATACGAATCGCCCTTTTGACATCATTCTTTTCCTATGCAGTGGAAATTGGATTAGTTTTAAATGAAGTTAACTTAAGCGCACTTGTGTGTCCATTATTTTCAATCAGGTAGCTTTTTTCACACAATATTCGCGGCGCTTTCCTTCTTTGTTCGTAAATATTAAAGAGAAGGTTGCTGTTTGTCGCTCGACTGCTTAATAATGAAATTTTAATAACTTGTTCTATGTACCAAGAGCTGTTTTGGAAAAAAGACAAACATTATTAAAAACTAATTGTAGTTTTGAAGGACAATGTAAGAAAAGCTTGTGCTAAACATTGTACTTTGTAAGGGTCTGACATACAAATTGGTTGGATGTTTGAAAATTTAACATTTTCAAATCTTTTGTGCCTTACTCAGAGAATTGGGATGGATGACGTTTATGTTTGACTAGCTTTTACTTTTCTTTATTCTGTTGTTGAACCATTTTCTGTCTTTTTTATTCTTGAGGAGATTCGGCAAAGATGTCTAACACCAAGCTATAATCATAGACATATACAGAATGTCTCTGTGCATGCTAAGTTAAGCTGCAGTGAAGTAGCGAGCATAAAATTGTTCTACCTTGGATCGAGAACTAATCTGAGAATGCCACTCTTCCCGCATAGAAGTGGGATGTTATGTTATTGGAAAAAGCAAGCATTGAGGATTTAGAGTAGCAATGGAAAAGCTAATTTCAAACTTATAAAACTATTGAAGTTATTTCAAAAACGGTTTTGCTTTTCCGTTTTCTGACACTATCATGCATCAGTTCTTACAAAGATGAAGACGTTTTTAGGCTTTGATGGGGCACTACATATTAACTAAATTTTGTTCTTGTAAAAAAACTCTTTTAAAGTACTTTGTTGATCAACATAAGTTGATCCATGTAAGAGTTATTGATAAATATTCGTCTTGAAAAGCTATATTAAAGCTGTAATACTATTCTAATGATGCTGCCGGCTTGCGGTTTCTGTGGGATATTTATCAACAAACTTTTTCCTTGAATGATAGCTTTTAACAAAACAAAAAAAATCATTTTCAATAATGATTTTAAGTAAGTTTACACCCACAATTCTATTTTAAACAGATGCTTGAAATTTAAAGAGGAGAAACATTTATGTAAAATGTTCTGAGTACATTGGCATCATTTTTGCAAGTTAAAAGTGAGGCAAGCCGGTTTCTTTAAGTTAAAGTAATAAGTTAGAGAACTCATCTACTTACAAACTACGTCTTTTGATCTTTCTAATTGTCATTGACAACCATTAATTTCGAGTATCTGGCCGGGTGTGACAAAGCAAAGCAAAAACTCAGCGAAAGCAAAGATTGACACTCAAGAATTTTCTTAGTAACTGACCAGCTTTTATTTCAATTGGTTTTTCTGTTTTTCTTATTCACCATATGTTTATCATTTATTTACACAACGTAGATAAAATGGATGTTATTAATTTCTTCGTAAAAAATAAGTTGAAATTAAAAAATACAGACTTTCATTGTAAGCTTTTTGAATACCTTTCATCTATTTGATTTCAACATCTGGTTAAGCCATCAGTTATTGAGTGTTACAGAAAAAGTTGAACAAGTATAATATAAACGAAAAGAGTTGTTGTAATGTAATGCGTTATCAGGATTTAGCTTATTGTTTGCCTTGCTTTTAACTCCTTTTTTGACTGTAAGTTCCACATCATTTAGCAATTCTTACAGAGATCAAAATGATCGGTTTTTATTCATGAAACTTAAATTATTGTCACTTTTACTGTTAGTGATTACTTGAAATTGTTGATGAAATACTTTCTTTCTTTTTATTATTTCTCTTTATGAGAATTGTTTCCGTTATTTCATTGACCAGATATGCCGCCACCGGGTGGCATGTTCGACACAACGTTTGACTTGATGCTTCACTCTCGTTACAAAGAATCGTGTTTCAAAGATATAAAACTGAAACAACAAAATGAATAGCTACTTCTTTTGACCATCTTGATTGTTATCTAATAACACAATATCATATAAAAATCTTCGATATGACATTGCTCAAGGGTTGTCTTCCAATGTGCGTCAGGATCGAGTGTTAAGACATGTAAATCCATTGTATTTCTTGGTTGGCTTCAGGCACAAAATCGTGCATTGTAGGAGATGTAAGGTCCAATATATAATACAAACATTGAAACAATAAAGTTGTCGTTTAGAAGTTTTGGAAAGAATCGTAAATTTTTTTAACCTGTTATTAGTTCTAAAGTAACCCACCTAATGAACAAGCTCTTTACAAATGGCAAGTAAAATAAAACATTTTTCGGAGTAAAACTTAGAATTGACCGATTCTAGCAATATCAGTGAAATACTTTTTAACGTTTCTATTTTTTTTCGAAAAACCTATAACTTTGTGTCAGATATGAATCTTGCTTTAGTTATTCTTAAAATGGTACAGAAAAGGTACAAGAGTTTTTAGAGGAAATGTTTGGCTAGTTATTAATCATTTTCGGTTTTTCAACAATAAAATTCTGTGTCTGATTGTTTAACGTATTTTCCGGGTGGCTTATTAAGAGCCGGATGCTGAACTTGGCCTTAGCTAATAGCGAGAATATATCGGGAATGGTACAGAGTTATAGAATGCCTGGATATAACTCTTCAAGGTGTGTATACCATTTACAAAATAAAACTTTTTTCTTTAGAGAAATGTAAAGAGAGGTTGCAGCACTTAAGCCTGCTTGTTGGCATTGCTCTTTGATAGATGATATTCTTGATATACATGCACCACTAGCACTAACAAGAGATAACATTAAGTTTATACTTAGTCTATGTAGCGCTCACTAAATGTTTGAATAAGTTGGTCTCTGTTAATTAAGAGTTAAAGCTGTTGGCTTGTTCAAAGAAACACGAAAATTTTGGCTGCGATGAATACGTCACGCCTTTGGTGCCAAAGATTTTATACGGAACAATGATCAATTAAAAAGGTGTGGAGTGACAAAAAAAATTGTTAAAAGATGTATTCTTTTAAAAAAAGAAAAAAAAGAGGTATTCATACTAATCACTAGAGGATGTTTTTACACTGATTCAGAGCTGAAATGGTTGGTTAACGAAACAACTCAGAAACTCTTTCTCTTTACTTACTTTAATCAAGGTCATGATTTATATTACAGCCTGTAATACAGGCATATAATTTCAAACAAGCTAAATTCAAACTTTAAGCAGAGCTTAATTTGTCAGGGTTTTAAAATATTCGATAGACCGGTCGAATCGTAGTACGAATCTCTGTTTAAAATGTGTTTGACCAAATACACAACTATATATAGAAGTAATTATCGCAAAATTTATAGATAATACGACAGAGAATGATTCCTTAAGCCTTAAAGAAAGAAATGATTTTTTGACATGAAAGTAGTTGCTAGACATTAGTGAGTGAAAAACCTTACTAAAACCATATGCAACAAGTAAAGAAAGAAGTAGAAAAAAATTAGAAATCAAAATAAAAAAGATTACAAACCAAGTTTAGCAAGTCAGTAGAAACAACTACAAAAGTTATTGTTTTTGCAGGACAAGTAGGACAATGGGATGCACATGCCTTTAAAAAGATTGTAGACTTTACAAAGCTATAAGTTGTTTTGAAGATGTAATATTTCAATTTGTTAATGTTAGCATGTGAGTTAATTTCTGTGTTATCTGCGTGTTTATGTGCCTAATGCTTGCCAAGGGACAAATATTTTGCGCTCATTATTGCGAGTAAAAATCCTTGAAAAGGGAAACTTAGAAATATATGTAAGAAAAAAATATGTATAATGCAATTCGCTGTAGATTTTATCAGTTTCAGATCACTTGCTGGATTGGAAGGTATATTTTTCTTAGCTTGTGTATCGAACAATATCGGAATTACGAACGGGATGTTTTTATTTCTGGGGTAATGTTTTAATGGATATGTGTAATGGTGTGTTTTAATTTTACAAGTAAGATGAACTGCTAAATCCAAGGAGCTGATGGAAAAAATGTTTTTTTCAAGTGTGGCTGAGGATTGTACTAACAATGGAACTATCACATTTTCCGCGGTCCATAGAAGAAGATCTTCTCCAGTCAGTTACATTATGATTCAACATGGCGAAGGGCTTTTTGCAAATGCAAAATTTTGACACTTTTAAAATATCATCAAGTTTAAGCTTTTGAAAAGCCATGAGGTAGGGGAGCTATACATCGTTACTACAAGAAACAATTCTTGTATACGCCTCGAGTCATTTCTTTTTTTTCCTTGTTGAGTTCGTGTTGATAAGAACGTTGTAATATAAAAGCAACATTTGTTACAAACAAAATACGCTTAAAGTTTCGAAGGAGATATTGCCTTTCCATTTTAACTGATCAATAGACTATTAGTTCCGTCAAATGTTCGTTTTGTTTCATTTTACAAAATCTTTTAATTTACTTTAAAAAAAGGAGGACACTTTCTGTTTCAGTGCGGATATGTTTCAATCGTCCCGCAATCATCTTTAATTTATAGTTAAAGTAAATAAAACAACTGGATATATGTATAAAGTTCTTAAATATCTGATTATATAAAGGCTGTCGCATATACAACGCCAAAAATGTTAATCACTTTTGCTTTGGGTCACACCTCTTGCATAAAACAGAAAGACGATAATTTCTCTTTTTGTGATAGCGACAGCTTGTGAGTGTCACCTTAATATATGATAAAAAAGAAATTAAAAGCAACTGTGTCTTAAAAACAATGAAATTGGCTCTACAGCCACTTTTACTTCCTTACGGGCACCTGCCGGACTGGCTGTTTGTTACGGCTATGCCAGATTACACACTAATTTTCGTGGGTAGTGTCCGATACTGAATATGAGTTACTGCGCATTTTACTGGCTTCAGGTATGTACTAATACACATGTGCTAGCCATACTCGTGATTTCTCAAGTGACAAGGCGAATAAATCTCTTTATTTCAAAATCTGTATGTAATTTTTTGGACACCTTTGTTATATCTATTTCAAAATTAATCATGCCACTGAAGAACTGTTTTGCTTCACTTTATTTCACACCCCTGTTTCACACCTATTTACCTACAAGATTTATACAACTTCGTTTTGATAACAGTACCAAATTTTCTTTATGCCTCCGTTTGTTTTCTGCCTCGCCTTTTGATACCGTTAGCTTCTCCGAAAGGGAAAAACATCAATATTAATGAGTATACATCAAGATTAATGAGTATACATCAAGATGTGTTCAAATACATTAAAGGATCTGTGTCTTCAACAGTCCAGCTTGTCATCGCAATTTTGAGGGAAAAAGCCGTTTTACGCATTTCCTAAATTTCGTTGATATTTCAGTGATTTGTTCCCGGAGTTCTTATGTGTTGTTCAACTAATAAAGCTAGCAAGCTGATATACAGTAAAGTTCTCTTTATAAGACCCAGCTGGCTTGTTTTTAACAAATATACACTCATGATCAAATCAACAAACTAATGTTTGCAGCGTTTGTGATTACAGATGTTTTTAGAATCGTATAAAAGCAATCTTTAGTTGAAAACGGCGTGTTTAGGTTTTTACGGTGATAGATCAAGAGAGCAAACTGCTTCAAAAACTAGCAGCATGCCTTTAGAATAAAAACGATCTCAAACATATAGCCCGTTACATTATGACTTATGTTTCTGTTGCGCCCACAACATAAGGGACTGGTCATTATTTATCGCTAGGAGAGGGGAAGGCTGGTGCAATGGAAAATATACTATACATGATTTTTGCTGACCCACCCTTCTATTTAAACATAAGTTTCGCTGACCCACGCCAGCCCTAACTGGCCTCCATGCATGAAGCAATCCATACTAATAGCATGAGAACCTACCAAATTAACTGTTCGACTTATCTAGACAGTTTTAGATGTACCTAAAACTGGATTCGAGTTACTTTCCTCCCAGATCGTGTGTAGACAGTTTCGGGCTGACATTAAAGCTCTCAGTGTTTTGAGTCATTTCTCCTTCAGGCAACTCCTCTTCCTCCTCAGAGCTTGATCTGCCAATCTCCTCAGGAACAAAGTTTTCTTCTTCATCAGAGCCACCTTCATCGCTGCTAACTGATTCACAAGAGGATTCATCTTCTCTAAAAACAAGTTGCTTTATAGAAAGTTCTTTGCCGGATAATATGTTCTTTAATTGCTTCGAACTTTGCCATTTTTGTTCTGAATTTACCAAGGTTATGATGTGCTATGTACTTGTTTAACTCGGCAACCTTTAATTTTGAGAGGCTTCTATCATAGAACATGCCTTCCCAGTCATAGTCTTTGTATTCTTTTCTAGCGTCTTTTTAACGTTCTTCTGCCTTTTATTTCGATCTTTTCTCTTTCCTTAAAGAATGAAGTTTCATGTGATTAACATACATCTTGATTGCGCTTTCAGTGACTACAAATTTCTCTGAGAATTTTCTTATGTTGTCCGGATTATCAAAATATGAGTTATCTTCCCTGAAAGCTGCCTTCAAGTGAACCCTTAAGTGGAAATCATCTACACTCCTGCTAACATTTGGGGTGTCTTTTGCAGCACGATAATGGAGACCAGGCTTCAGGGCATTAGGATATGGCTTCGGAATATGTGTTATGTCAGCTGAACTACAATAGTCATTAGAAGCACAAAATCCACATCTTTCACCTGCTTCCTTTAAACTAGATCCTTTTAAAAACTGCATGTACATTTCTCCACTCTCACCATGTTTTTGTGCGAACTTTTCTATTTTACTGAAATAGGCATTGCCAGGAACTGCGGCTCTATTTGCATCTGACTTGGTAGAGGTATACTGCAAAAGGTATGTGGTATTGAGAAAGAACTGTTTCACTTACATTGTGGTTACATATGACTTCATGTAATCTCCGGCTGGACCAGGCTCGTCATCAATGATATTTGAAACCTCTTCCACGCATTTTTTTCCACGCAGTCACTTTCTCGTTTCTGAAGGTCTGTCACTGAGAGGTTCTTGACTTCATCTTCTGTGAGGCCATCAAGAAGCTCACAGTAATTCCATTTCAGCGCACTTCCATCCACCAGGGCATCACCTGTTGCTGCATTGGATCGTTCAGCTTCATTTTGGCCCGAATCACCAGCAGGAGCACGGTGGATGCGATTTACACGATCTGAAGAATGTATTCTGGAAATTTCTATGTCTCTAAATTTAACCTCTAGGTTTGAAACGACAACGCCTGGACCAGTACTTGTAGCTTTAAGTGTATCACAACACTATTGGGTGAGCTGGAATCTTTGAATGGTGTGACAAAGGTCCTTGCAAAGATTAGAAACTTCTTCTTCTTTCTCATAAAGTTTACTGTCTACAATCAACTGTGAGCAATTTTCAATGCAACATTTTACTTTCATTTGGATATAGACAGCTTTTCTCCTTCTCGGACTCTGAAACATTAATGTCTTCTTCAAGCCATGCCTGAATGGCTTCTTCCGATTGTTTCACAAGCAAATGTAACTTCTGTACTTCGTAAAGTCTATGATTACACTCTGGTTCTGATAATGCATTTGTCACATCTTCCATAGTCAGATCAGAAAAATAGTACGCAACATCGTGTAAATATGCTGACAATCTTCTCAGTGGTATACTGTGTGTACATGATCCAGGTTCTTGAAATAACTTAGGTTGCTCATGGCACAACCTCATGTAATCTAAGGCCCAAACACTACCAGAACATCCGATGTGGTATTTAGGCCTCTTGTTTAAGTTCAATAGAACCCTTGATGACACGAAAAGAGGCTGGAGTTTGATTCACTTCAGCACTTCATTCACTGAGGCAATTCTCGTCCTTTGCTTGAATCAGTCACATCATAAATAACTCCGGCTTTGGAGTCTGTAGACCCAACGTGGTTCAAGACATTAAAATGTCTATTAATAAGCAGGAGGAAGATGCAAAGAATCATCTCTCTTTTCATTTTTCCAAAACAGGAAAACTGCTGCCAGTTCACAGCCACCCAAAAACATTTAACGAAAATCTAATAGGCAAACTCATAAAAGTGAAACAAAGGGTTACCGGAATAGAAGAAAGCCTCAAAACAAAGTCAGAAAAGGCATCAAGTAAGTTTAAAACCGAAAGAGGTCCCAAAAAGAAAATCGAAGGAAGGCTAAGAAAAGGAAAGTATTGAGAAATGTACTTCTTATTTAGAAAGATTATGATGATGGTGATGTTATTGACTTTGACACAGACAATCGTGTCAGTGTCAGAGAACAACAGAAATTGTGATATCAACAACTTTATAGAATCGTGAAAAATTTGTCTTTAGACAATGATGATAGTGCTGGTTATGGTTACAATAAAAAGATTTGTAGATAATACGATTGTGTCAATAAAAGTTGCTAGTTAGAAAGTTTGTTTACTGCCTATTTTTTTGTTGGCATCAGGATGGGGCTCTTAACATTTTTACCTGAAACATTTGCATGTTTTTTTGATGGCCCCGCCCTTATGCCTTGCATATAAATTAACGGCCCACCCCCTATTTGCACCATTCCCCCGGCCCCCTCTAGCGATAAATAATGACCAGTCCCTAAAACGAGTGCCAACGCGTAAGACAAAAACATATGGAAAACAAAACTGGGCTGTGCACTCACTGGCTGACTGATGCTTTCATTTTACTATTTTTTACTATGTTTTAAAATTTTACAATTTAAAATTTAAAATGACTAGAATGAAACACACATGATTCTCTGTAACTCTGAGTTTCGTGCTTACGCAC
>JAOTRI020143178.1:0-10634 GCA_028564885.2 Zoanthus sanctaehelenae
ACGAAAACTAAAGGTTAACGCCCTGCTTGATGATGGTGTACGTGGCCTTAGAGAATCTTATGAAACAGTGACAGTGCATGTGTTAAAAACGAGGTTAAGACATTTCAATTTATGCCAGTTTGTTTAATGGACAGTACAGTAAAGGGATTAAAGAAAAATCATGCCCTCATAAAGTTACCGGCAACTACAGAGTTGAGGATTGGAGTGAAAGTAAAAACAATTGGCCACACCTTAAAGGATGTGACTTCCCTAAGCCAGCTAGAGAAGGTTTGGTGGAACTTTTAATAGGCATTGATAATGTTGATCTGCACTATTTCTATGCTGATTTGCGTAAAAAGAGCTCTAAAGAGCCAATTGCTCGGCTAGGCCCTCTAGGATTGAGCTGTGTTGGTCCAGCAGAAGACAACGCATACCAAACAACAAGAATCCTCATCAAAACAAAGCTGTAGAAATATTGATCAAACTTTGAAAAGGTTTTGGGATAGAAAAATGTGGAACTGAAGCTCAAGAGATGAAGGTCTACAATGAGGAAGAAAATACTACCCTAAAGAAAATTGAAGAGTCTGTTTCGTGTGATGCCGAGAAACAAAGATACAAAATAGGAATCCCATGGAAGGATAGCCAATCACACTTGCCTGATAACTATCAGATGGCAGTGACTCGCTTGCTTAATACCGAAAAGCAATTGATTAGGAAGGAACATGTAGTAAAAGAGTATCAAGAAACCATAGAGTCGTACCTCGAAAAAGGTTATTTACGAAAGGTTGAACCCAATGAAGAGCACCCTCCGTCGGTTTGGTATTTGTCATATTTTCCAGTTGTACGTATGGACAAAACTACCACTAAAGCTCGTATAGTGTTTGACTCTTCCGCCAAATATCAAGGAGTATCTTTGAATGATAAAATATTTGCGGGCCCTAAATTGCAGAGAGAGTTATTAGATGTCCTTCTCCGTTTTACGCGAAATCCTGTCGCTGTTGCTTGCGACATCAAAGAAATGTATTTGCAAGTAGAAATCGAAGAAAGTGATAGGTCCTGGTTTCGAATATTGTGGAGAGACCTTGACGGTGAACGCGAACCACAAGTATATGAGTTTAGGGGGGTTGTTTTCGGAAAGAATTCAGCACCAATGGAATCACAATTTGTAGCTCAAGAAAATGCGAGGAGAAATCAAGCAAAGTACCCGTTGGCAGCAGAAATTCTGTTAAAATCAACATATATGGACGATTCCATGGACAGTGTAGAAACAATAGAAAGAGGTGGTGAACTGTATCTTCAGTTAAGTGAACTGTGGGGTTTAGCTGGTATGAAGGCTAGAAAGTGGATTTCAATTGCTGCGAGAGTAATTGAAGCTGCGCCTGAAGAGGATCGTGCTACAGAACTGAGACTAAATGAAAAAGAGGAGCCAATATTGAAGACACTGAGGATCACCTGGAACAGTTCTGAAGATGTATTTGCAATATGTACAGGTACTGAAAAAGAAGTTCTTCCAATAACAAGGAGATATGTATTAAAGAAAATCGCAGGCGTTTTTGATCCTCTGGGGTTTGTGGCTCCGTTCGTTGTGAAGGGGAAGATTTTACTTCAAGAGTTACGGTCCCGATCGAGGTTATGATTGGGACGATGCCATCATTGATGACGTTGTACACGATATCGAGGCATGGCTCCAACAACTTAATTCTTTGTCAGATGTAAATATTTCTAGGTGTTTGCGCGATGCAAAGCTTGTCGTCTCGCGGGAAATCATCACATTTGTGGATGCATCTATACATGCCTATGGAGCTGCTTCTTACTTACGTTGTCAGTACAAGGATGATACGATTAGCTGCATGCAAGTTGATTGCTTCCAAATCCAAAGTGGCGCCCTTAAAACCCATAACAGTACCTCTAGTATAATGAGTGCATCGTTGGAGTTGCGACTAACTCAGCGAATAGCGGCAACTCTTGAAATACCATTGGAGATGGCAAACTTTTAGTCTGACAGCATGGATGTATTATGGCGGTTACGGGGGAGGGGTCGTAACTTCCGTTCATTTGTTGCAAACCGTATAGGGGAAATTCAGCTCATTTTCAAACCATCCCAATGGCAACACGTACTAACAGGAGAAAATCCAGCTGACTTATGTTTGAGAGGGGCAACTCCTCATGCGTTGTTGCAGTGTATGTTATTGTGAAGTGGGCCGAAGTAGTTGTTAAGAAGGGAAATTGACATGGCCAAAGATACAGTTGGGAAGCCGTCCGAAGGAGCTACCTGAGGTGAAAGCAACTAAAGAACAAAAATCTACAAACCAAAATGTGATTTTTACATGGCAGGAGAATGAATGCAGACATGGATACTTGGTCCTCAAAGATTTTCAGATGGACTAGTCCGTGTGTATGCTCGTGTAAGAAGAGTGGTCTACAACATGAAGAATCCAGACAAGAAAGTGAGTGGTAGAGAACTTCTGCCCGAGGAGATTCAAGATTCGGAGGAAGAAGTCATCCGCTAGCTCTGCACAGTGTGAAGCATATATACACATACATACGGTTTGCTGGTTGTTTGCCTTATGATGTCAGGTTCCCTTTAATTTTACCAAGAGGTCATTGGATTTCGAAGCTAATTGTTAGACATTATCATGAAATAGAAAATCGCAGCGCTGGAACTAACTTCATTCTATCTGAAATCAGTGAAAGGTATTGGATTGTTGGCGCGAGAGAGGAAATCAAAGAATGCTAAAGCACCTGCAATATGTGCAAGAGAATGAAGATCAAGATTGCTGGTCAAATTATGGCACCGTAACCTCGTATTCGGACTCGCCTTACCTTTTCGTGCTTTCGACCAAACCGCAGTTGACTACGCCGGACCATTCTTTACAGTTCAAGGAAGAGGAAAACAACGTCAGAAGAGATGGTTGTACCTGTTTACTTACTTATCCACACGTGCCGTACATCTGGAGTCGGCCTAGGGACTTGATACAGACAGCTTTCTAAATCACATTTGCCCGTTTTACCAGTCGACGTGGAGTTCCAAAGGAAATGGTCACTCAGCAACAATGGAACGAACTTCGTAGGAGCAGTGAATGAGTCAACCTGCTGGACAAAGGCAAGATTCAATGAAGTGCTAGCGGCAAGATCAAATGGAGTTTCAATCCACCCGGAGGTCCACACTTTTGTGGAATTCACGAAGTCATGATAAAGGCAGCTAAAAAGGCCATTTACGAAGTCATCAAGGAGAGCAACGTTACAGTAAAGATCTTCTTACAATTTTTTCAGGAGTTGAAGGAATGTTGAACTCTAGGCCTATAACGTATCAAACTGGAGAACCAAGAGATGATGTCCCTCTTTCCCCAAACCATTTAATTTCTATATGGTCAATCGGGAGGGATCTTTGCACCAGAAATTGAAGATGAAATTAGAATCGACCCTCGAAAAAGATGGCGTAGAGTTATCAAGAGTTTGGTGGCGATGGTTGAAAGAGTATCTACCTACTTTAAATACCCGACCAAAGTGGACCAGTGTTGTACAAGACTTGAAAAAAGATAATGCTGTTCTAGTTCTAGACCCAAAACGTACCTCGGGCAAATGGCCTTTAGGAAGGATTACACACACCTATCCAGACAAGATGGACACACTCGTGTTGCAAGAGCCTAGTGTGGTGATAAAGTTGTGGTGAGACCAATTCACAAGTTGGTCCCACTTGTTTGAGAACTCACACGAACAATACTTGTACTGATGTTATTGCTATTGTTGTGTTTTTTATTGTAGTTACACACTGTGATCCTCTGACCCCATTGTAGGGAGGGGGAATGTTAAGATAAGAATCTGGGATACCTGTGCCGAAAGC
This sequence comes from Zoanthus sanctaehelenae, assembly GCA_028564885.2. Lineage (NCBI taxonomy): Eukaryota > Metazoa > Cnidaria > Anthozoa > Zoantharia > Zoanthidae > Zoanthus > Zoanthus sanctaehelenae. The sequence continues at coordinate 3,824 of JAOTRI020143178.1, forward strand.
GTGACACATTAATCACGTGGTGTCGAATGGCGCGCTTTTGAGGAAAAAAATAGATTTTTCGTAGTCGTGAGATGGAAATAAAAATAGTTTTGAGATTTTAGAACTTTCGTCTTAACAATCAGTATTACATTGGAACAAAGACATCACGTACTGTAGCACTGGGAAGAAAATAAAACGGATTAAAAAAATATATACATATTTCTTTCTTTCTTCCCGTGCAACTCTCAATGCCAGTTACACGATTGAATGTAATAACGCAATCCAAGATTAATACCACAGGTAGCCCAGGCTGTCATCAGCTTGATGAAACTCAAGCAGCAGACTTAAAAAGAATAATAAATTCAAATAAACTGATAAACTATACAATATTTTCATTCGTATATATTTATAAAAAATAATGAATATTCTTTAATTTTAAAAACCAGTTCCTTTCTGCAGCATTTCTTCATTTCGTACTAAATATAAATAGAATCCCACCTTTGGTATTTTTGACCCTCAGCCTTACCTTCAATGTGAGCTAATCCAATAAATGTTGAAAATAATAATAATAGTATCAATAGTAATAATAACAATTTGCAAGCTTATGGAACTATTGAAAACCGGAATAGAAATTATATATCAGGATGGAAGGAGAACAACTAGCAGAGCCTAAACATCGTGAAAAGTTTCCTTTTGAAGAGTCAGACGGATATATGATGGCCCGAAAAGAACGAGATATATAAATTCCTCGGATGTGAACAGACTGATAAAATTGATGTATAACGAGTCATGGAAAAAGTAAAGAAGGAGATTCGAAAAAAAAACTAGACCATCTTACCAGCTAGCTTGAATCTAAACAACCAAAACTTGATGAAAGCGATCAATTGCAGAGTAATACTCGTGACAGGTTACGTTATGAATGTCTGTAACCTGGGAAAAGGTAAATTGGATGAGCAATCTTCAGACTGAGGTTCGCTCCGAATATATAAAAATGTTTTACATAGAGACTTCATTTAAAAAAAAACTCTTAATGTCATAAATTAACTTAGCAACTCAATACTAAACACAATATAAAGTCTCACAGCGTTTAAAATAAAAAAAACGAACTCACGCGCTCTGTTTCGCCACGCGCGAACGTACAAGAAAGAAGTACTGAGAATTCAAACTTCATTCAAAATTGATAATAGTTTGAGCCTAAAATCACCAAGAACAATGAGCCTCGGAAAAATTTATCGGGCGAAAGACTATATGAGTACATCTAAATCCCAAACGTCATTTTTTTTTTAAAAAAATTCTTTTCACAAGTCTTCATTTTCTGTTTCTGTAAAACTAAAAACACCGACATAGCAGTGGCATTTAAGTTTTCACTCATAAACGTATACCCATTTTTTTTTAACAACCCCATGTACGACAAAGTGGATACACAACAAAAAATCAAACTCGTTTAGTGTCTGTTTTGCCTCAGGCAACCCTGCAAGAAAACATAACAAAGTCAAAATGTCAAATGCCACACATCTGCCACGCCTTCTCTCCTTCCATTCCCCGCCCTCGCCTTACCTCTAATGCACGTACCCCGTCACGCATATCAAAATTGCAAATGAATGTACTGTGTACTAAGTGACTAATGGTATAAAATATGTGTAAAAACTGTACACGAACCATTTCGACAAAGTGCTTTCAGGTAAGGATGCCAAGAAGACAGTCTGTTGAAAATGCTTATCAAACTGAGAATTTAAACCAAAATTTTACACCATATAATGATATATAGTTTTAAGCATAATAATATTAATAGAAACATATTTTTAAAGGTATTTTTTAACGTAAAGACGACCTTTTTTGAAAATAAAAAATGCATTTCTTCACGCCAAGTCAACCATCACAGTACCTGAAAGCGAATATACGAAGTCAACTTCAAATTCATTGTAGCTCTTGAAATTCTTCGTCGCCCAAGTTAATTTTTCTCTGTGCAAACTTTGCTTTGTGTTTAACTACATATTTGTCTCTAGTTCTCCTTGGCTTAGTAGCTGTAACTGCTCACTAAGGAAACATAGATGTCTCATAACCGTTTTTATCAATCGTCTTTGTCTTTCTTTGATGCGAAAGCCTCTTTCATTAATGAAGGTCCTATGTTTTCTTGACAAGTTGAAATAAAAGAATTTACTGACATAAGATCAAAAAGTATTTTATTTAAAGTAAACATTCATTCTTAACTGTTTTTAAAAGATTTATAAATCCCTTTATACCATTTTAGTCAAGCCCTTTTCCGAATTAACGATTTCGTGACAGTCAGATTTTTTACTTTTTTGTAATATCTTACGTTTGTTCAGCGGTAAATCACTTAGCACGAAAACAATAAACGAGCGCACGTGAAAATGAATCACGGACGAGTGATTCTTCCATATTTGGAGTATTGAGTCGTGATCAATTTCAAAATGGACCAATGAGAATGTATTATTATTGCGCCAAAAAAATCCGTGCATGTGATCACATCATGGAGTGAATTAAATAAATACATTTTGCGACCAAGGTCCAACTTTATTTACGCCAAGGTTTTCACGAGGAACAGTTGTGTAACGCTCTGGCTTTCAAGATACATGGAAAATGCACAAAAATTGCAGCAGTCCGCAGTTTAGAATGGCGTCCAGACAGAGTAGCTATGTTCATTTAGTTGCTGGAGGGTACGAAAAAGTATACATTGACATTGTCGTACATTCAATTCTTGAAGTAGTATTTTAGCGTGTACTACTTGAAGTATTATGTGACGTGAAATGATTTTAAGAAAACTTGTTGGATTGTCGCAGATTGTGTTCATACGTTTGCTTTTCTTTCTTGTGTACCTCGTTCAACGGCAGTTTGAAAGGCGAAATTCTGTGTGTTGGGTTGCATTTAAAGAAAGAATTTCCCATAAATTAACTGCTTTCTACACGTGCATACTGTGAAGCCATGATGTTGACATTTTTAGCGACTGAGCTTTGGCTGACCCAATAAAATTATTTGAAGTAGCTTGTGTATTACCTAGATATTACATTTTTCTGATCGTATACTGTACAAAACCGTCAGTGGTTTTGAACCTTACTCTTTCTCGTGCATGTACTTAAGTGTAGTTTGATGTGTTCATATGGTCAATTTTACAATATTCGGATGTTTAACAGATGACTGATGGTTCCCAAATTTTTTGTAGAATCGGTGGGACGATGGGAGCTGTAGTGACATGCCCTTTAGAAGTAGTGAAAACAAGACTGCAGGTATGAAAACATCCTTCGTTTTCATTGTTTTTGTTTGGATATTTACTTGGTTTGTAAATGCGTGTTGTAGGAAAGAAAAACTCCAAAACGGATATTGTACTTATTACTATTTTGCGCAAAGAAATTTTTAACTTGCGTTTCTGATAAAGCTTGAAATTACGTATAAATGGTAATTTTGTCGTTTAGATAAATTATGTTTTTTTCTCTTAATAACTAACTACAGTGATTTTTTTGATAGTCGATAATCAGATCAATGATATACATAAGTTAGTCAATCAAATTTATTAAGGAAAATCCTTTCATCCATAACTTGGCGGACACATATTTCATTAACTTAAGTAATAACTCCAAAGTAAGTATTAAGCTCTCGGGTTCAATTCCCGGTCTGACCAACACTCAGGTTCTTAAAATAATCGAGGAGAAAGTGCTGCCTTTGCTCTAACATCTGCAAATAGTTCTCGGATATAAAGGACGTTAAACCGTAGGCCCAGGAGTAAGATCAATGTAGGGGACCTCGAGTCCTATTATCTCTACTCCTTGGAACCTCACCAAGTTCCTAAATGTTCATAAGAACTTCTTCTTCTTCCAGTAATTAGTTATCTTTCTATTTATTCCATCTTTTTTAATATTGTTAACACATTTCTAACATTCTCTTTCCAGGCGTCAGTACCAGTCTTTCAACCAGTTTACTGCCCAGTTGCTGGTGTTGGCTCTGTACCCATGCAAGTTTCATCCCTCAGTAAGCCTGCAGGAATATTTGCTTGTTTGAAGCACATAGTAAAAACAGAAGGACCAAGATCGCTGTTTAAAGGTCTTGGTCCAAACCTTGTTGGAGTTGCACCATCTCGAGCTATCTATTTTTCAATATATGCAAAAGTGAAAAAAACTCTAAATAGAAGTGGAATGTTAGTTCCAGAAAGCAAAATGGTACATGTTTGTTCTGCATGTTCAGCAGGTATGTCAGAAGTTTGCTTATTGTATGTGATAAAGCATACATCCATAATGCCATGAGAAATTAACATATATAACTATAAGAGTTGATGTTTTGGCAGTAGATTTGTTATTCATGATTTTAGCTAGCAAATGAGAAAGTTGAGAAATAGTAAATTGATAAGATAAAATATAATATTGGCAAGGAAGCACTTTTTATCAGGACTGTTTGTGAAACATGAGCAGGCCTACACCTCTTGTGTTTGTTTTAGCTAAGCTAATCCCATTTGCAAGTCAAAGGATTCCTAAGAGCAAGATAAGCTACCTGGTCAACATAATTGTTAAGGATCCACTCTATTGTTTGGAAGGCTCGTGTTCCATTCTGGCTGGACCAGCACCTAGCATCTCAAACTAATTGAAAAGGTTCTGCCTTTTTTCTTATATTTGTGAATGGTTAGATTTTAGTGTCTTCTTAGAAGATGATGATGTTAAGCTGTTAACATTTTTTTCTTCTTGCAGGATTAACAACCTCTACTCTAACAAGTCCTATCTGGGTCCTAAAAACACGAATGCAGCTTGACTCAAGGTAAATTGTTTTACAGTGTATAACAGTCCTTATTATATAATTTTTCAACCTCGTTTCTAATGTTCTGATTGGTTCATTCAATATCGGTTATCAGCTCATATACTAAATGACCATATATAAAAACTAACTTGTTAGTTATCAATTATTTATTAAAAAAATTGTGATATTATTCCACTTGCACTTATTGGATATTAGATGTTTATAGGCAGCTTGGCATTACTCATCTTGTTGGCTATTTACCATCTTGTATCCAATGCATGCTCTTGGAATAATTGTTAATTTGGTAGCTTAGGAATTAGTAAAATTTTAATGTAAGTTGATCAAAAAAATATTAAAAATGCATATAACTTTTACAATTTTTGAGAAAGAATTATGTTCCATTATATCTAACATTTCAGTAAATGATCTGGTGACAACTGAAAGAATCTAAGGCAGTCTCTTGACACTGAACATCATTACTTTTAATCATAATTATATCATTGTGTATAGATCAGTGCAAAACTATTTTCAGTACCACTACAAGAAAATGGTAATTTCTGGTCTGCTTAGGCTTTCTATCCTAAATATTTGATTATTTGAATAGGTAATCAGAGGAAAAAATAGCCGGTCAGCACTCGCAAAATGCGACCAATGCGATCGTTTTGCCAGTAGAAACATGTCGTTCATCGTCATTTTGGCGGCTGCTTGGGACCATCATTTCTGCAAGCTTTTTTACTTCATATTAATGATATTATCTGAGAACTTTCAACCTTACCTAGTCAGTTGATCACTGCTGGAGCAGCACAGTACTGTGGGCTGTGTGCACAATACTGGTAATCAGTTGAAATTGTTTATTTCGCGTGATTTTAAATGCATCTATCTTGTTTAGTTCTTGATAAAAATGGTAAGTTTTGCCTAGCTTTATATTTCGTGCTTATTCTATGATTTCTCAAAATATCTTTGATGAAAAGTAATGACAAACCAAGAAAAAGAACATTAAATGCAAAAAATGGTCAGAAACTCGTGTCACAAACACTCAGATCAGCACTATACCATAGATTTTTTTTCAAGTTATCTTGGATACAATTACCAATTAAACAGGAGTCAGTATAATTTAAGTTAGTACTGAGTAACTGGAACTGTGTTAGAATAACTGTAACATGTTAGCAAAAAGCATTGTTAACAACAGTAAAAGATGTAACAGATAATGATATAACAAGGGTTAGCTGAAAATGATCAAGAATCATTGAAATATACAAATACAAATGGGGGTGTTGCAAAACATATATATTTTCATGATCTCTGACACAATTTCTTCAAAAACTGGCATGAAAAGTTCCATTAGTAAATTTGGTCCCCGATTTATGGCTTTGGCCCCTAATTCTTGCAAGTCTAGGGGCCAAGTGGCTCATGGGAAATTTTCTTAATTTTTTCCCTAGTAATAAGTTTTTCTTTTTCTTTGAACACTTTTATCTCTATTATGTGTAAAGGTGTTATTTCATATCTGATTTCTCTCAACATGTGGTTGGCTGAGTACCTATTTTTCTGTTTCATATAGATAGATAGTAATACAGTGAGTTAGTTAGAACTTAAATGAATATCCATGTTTCATTTACATGTTTTGGCAGGGCTTGTGCCTTTATCAGAATTTTTTGTTTTAGTAATTATATTATGTATAATTGAATCATTAAAGCAATTAAACTTTCTATTACTTTATTGGCAAAATAGAGCATGCATGATGTTGGGAGAGGCACAACATTGTAACATTATGAGCTGCCGCCAAGTGATTTTACAATTAAGTTTAGTTTCTCTCCCAACATCACAAGTGCTCTATTTCACTTATAAAGTCATAGAAAGTTGTTATCTAATGCTTTAATGAAAAAGGAAAACAAGCAAGTGAAAACCATGACTTTATCAGTGTAATAAAGCATAGATTTGAACTAATCAGAGTGTGCTTTATATTGTAGCTATATTATAATATAAAAATAAATAAAATTTAAATGGGTGTGAATTGTTTAACCCTTTCAGTCCCAAGGCTCATTAGCATAAACATCCTGTTGTTCCCAAGCCAATTTGGGGCCTCTTACACAAC